>OY992536.1:184059615-184200280 GCA_963921195.1 Pegoplata infirma
GCTGTTCGTATTCTACATAGATGGGAATTTTTCATTACCATTGAAATTTAATTACCATTGGTTGATATCAATGGTAATGAAAACATTTTCATTACCATTTAATGGTAATTAATTTTTTTTAATTGAAAAAATAATTACTAATGGTAATGAAATGCACCAATTGTTGAAAAACACCAATTATAATTGGTTTCAAAACCATTGGTTTGCACATTTTTGTTTTTTTGAAAAGTTAAAAATTTAAACATCAAAGTATGTTTTTACAAAAAAAATATGAAAATGTTAAAGACAAAAAACAAAACGCAAATAAAAATTTCAAATACTGTGTTATACAAAGGCAATCAACGTGTGTTTGGTTTATAAAATGTGAAAAACAAAAACACCATATAACAAAAAACAACAGATTTTTCCAAATATTAACGATTTTGACAATATTGTGACGACTTTTACTAATGGTAATTATTTTTTTTAATTGATGCCATACCAATGGTAATTATTTTTTTTTTTAATTTTCATTAGTAATTAAATTGATAAGTAATTTAATTGGTACAATTGATACAACCAATGGTAATGAAAATAATTTCATTACCATTGACATCAATTAAATGGTAATTAAACCATCAATTAATTGGTCCCTTTAATTAATTAGTCCCATCTATGGTATTCTATTTTCGTGTAATTGGTAATGAAAAGAGCTTTTTAAAAGCTTTAATTAATTTAAGGTTTGTGTCATAGCTAATAGCTATAGCTTCTTAGTACAATTTTTGTGACAGGGTGTCGCAACAAGTTTCAAACAAAAAATCTTAATGCAGCACCATACAGTAGCGAAACTCTTAATGGTGAATTTTCCCCCTTTTTTATTCACCTCATTTTGCTCACACGTATGTATAAAACCTGAATCAAATTACGTCGCGTAAGGCGTAACGCCCAATAATTTTTCGTTTCTAATATTTAAATGTGAGTTACCTAAATCAAACGGACGTAAAAATTTCAAATTTGATGTGTTTGTTTTTGTTTTTTTTTTACGTCTTGCGCTACGCATTTGATTCTGGTTCGACCCTATAGGAAATGTGTGAATACACCACATTTGTCAGAAATTTGAAGTTGAAAGACATTTGTTTTTTTATCTGTGTATAAATATTTGTTTTTTGTTTTTAAATTAATTAATTACAAATGTAAATGTTAAAAAAAAAGTTTATAACTAACAATAAACGCTTCTTTTTGTGTGATTATGGCCTCGGTGATGACTCAAATATCCCGTAAGCTTTGTGATTAATAATGCTACAAATTCAAAACCTTAAACTTGAACTTTTCTGAATATACAATAAAGGGTTGGAGAATTTCGTGCCTATTAGCAGATCATTTACGAGATTTAGTGCCGGAAAATATAACGCTTTCCCCGGCCGTTAAAAGTGTTGAAACATGTTCAATTAATAATAAGAAACACAAATATCTAAGTAGCGATGTAGATTCAAACGTTCTCAAAAAATCTTGGTCCAAAAAACGTTCGACCTAATGCTCATTTTCTTAGCTGATACCACAAAACTTAAAATTAATAAAACAATTCCCTTTTTGATAAGTTTGAATAAATATATGTAGCTTTTTATTTAATTATTTTTAAAGAAAACATACAAAAAAAATCTTTGAAAGAAAATGGTTCACATTCCGAAAAAGCCTCAGAATCTAAGACATTTCCTATAGAAAAAGTCTTAGACTCTGAGACGTTTTTTTTTCTATAGACAAAGTCTCTGATTTTTGTACATTTTTCCTATAGAAAAAGTCAAAGAATCTGAGACATTTTTGCTATAGATTTTGAAACAGATTCTGAGGCATTTCGGCAATAGAAAAAGTCTCAGATTCCGAGACATTTTTCCTATAGAAAAAGTCTTAGATTCTGAGGCATTTTTTCTAAAGAAAAAGTCTTAGATCCTTTAGAAATTTTTTTATAGACAAAGTCTTAGATTCTGAGACATTTTTGCTATAGAAAAAGTCCAAGATTCTGAGACATTTTTCCTATAGAAAAAGTCTTAGATTCTGAGACATTTTTCCTATAGAAAAAGTCTCAGATTCTGAGACATTTTTCCTACAGAAAAAGTCTCAGATTCTGAGAATTTTTCCTATAGGAAAAGTGTCAGATTCTGAGACATTTTTCCTATAGCAAAAGTGTCAGATTCTGAGACATTTTTTCTATAGAAAAAGTTTAAGATTCTGAGACATTTTTCCTATAGAAAAAGTCTCAGATTCTACGAAATTTTTCCTTTAGAAAAAGTCTCAGATTCTGAGACAATTTTCCTATAGAAAAAGTCTCAGATTCTGAGACATTTTTGCCACAGAAAAAGTCTCAGATTCTGAGACATTTTTCCTATAGATTCTGAGATTGATTTTTCCTATAGATTCTGAGATTTCTCAGATTCTGAGACATTTTTCCTATTCTGAGACATTTTTCCTATAGAAAAAGTCTCAGATTCTGAGACATTTTTCCTACAGAAAAAGTCTCAGATTCTAAGACATTTTTCCTGTAGAAAAAGTGTCAGATTCTAAGACATTTTTCCTATAGAAAATGTCTGAGATTCTGAGAAATTTTTCCTGTAGAAAAAGTCTCAGATTCTGAGACATTTTTCCTATAGAGAAAGTCTCAGATTCTGAGACATTTTTCCTATAGAAAAAGTCTCAGATTCTGAGACATTTTTCCTATCGAAAAAGTCTCAGATTCTGAGACATTTTTCCTATAGAAATAGTCTCAGATTCTGAGACATTTTTCCTAGAGAAAAGTTTCAGATTCTGAGATATTTTTCCTATAGAAAAAGTCTCAGATTCTGAGTCATTTTTCCTATAGAAAGTCTCAGATTCTGAGACATTTTTGCTACAGAAAAAGTCTCAGATTCTGAGACATTTTTCCTATAGAAAAAGTCTCAGAGTCTGAGACATTTTTCCTATAGAAAAAGTCTCAGATTCTGAGACATTTTTCTCACAGAAAAAGTCTCAGATTCTGGGACATTTTTCCGATAGAAAAAGTCTCATGTTCAGAGACATTTTTCCTATACAAAAAGTCTCATATTCTGAGACATTTTTCCTATAGAAAAAGTCTCAGATTCTGAGACATTTTACCTTTAGAACAAGTCTCAGATTCTTAGTCATTTTTCCTATAGAAAAAGTCTCAGTTTCTGAGACACTTTTCCTATAGAAAAAGTCTAAGATTCTGAGACATTTTTCCTACAGAAAAAGTCTCAGATTCTAAGACATTTTTCCTGTAGAAAAAGTGTCAGATTCTATGACATTTTTCCTATAGAAAATGTCTGAGATTCTGAGAAATTTTTCCTGTAGAAAAAGTCTCAGATTCTGAGACATTTTTCCTATAGAAAAAGTCTCAGATTCTGAGGAATTATTGCTGTTCTGAGAATAATTCCTATATAAAAAGTCTTACGTTCTAAAATATTTTTCTTATAGAAAAAGAATATTTTTTCACAACATTAATACTCGGATTCTGATACGCTTTTCAATTAAAAAATGTCTCAGATTCTTAGCCATAGAAGTCTCAGAATCATAGGCTATTTCTTTATAGAAGACTTCTTATATTCTCAAACATTTTCCTTACAGAAAATGTCTCAGATTTTAAAACATTTTTCCTCTTAAAAGATCCCAAATTGTGTCTCTACGGATTTTTCTGCAATAAATGTAATTACAAAGCCACAAAATTACTACATCTAGTATTTGGGAGATTTTTTGGTGACTTTTATTTGTATTTAAAGAACAGCAGCGTTTCCAATTTAAATTTTTCTCCATTATCTTTTAATGATTATGAGAAATGTCTAAAAAAATAATTAAATACAAATTATTATGTCCACATTATTAAAGTTTCAAATTATATTTACCTTTTAATTATTAAAATTACAAAATATAAATTTTCGATTTTATAAACGTGTTTATTTGTTTTTATAAATATTTTCAAAATTAAAAGTAAACAGTCAATTTTGAATGTGGTGATTATGAATTTTTGACGTGTCCGTGGTAAATTTTAAAAAATGTATGACATTTCGATGTAACACCCAAAACAGTATGCTACAATTTTTTTTCTAACAGGCAAATATTATAATGGGTGTTTTGTATGTAAACAAATTGTTAAATTTTCCTTTCATAATTTTTCAGCAAATATTGCAAACTTATTAATTTTAAATAACTTTGCACGATATTTTTTGAAGGAAATTTATATATAATTTTTGTTTGATGCGAATTAATGGTCATTTCAGTAAATTTTTTAAATGAACACCAAATTTATTATTGCATCCTGTATCGAAATTTACCAATACAAATATCACAAAATGTGATAATATTAGTGACAGAATGACTCAAGTAAACCTTAAAAAAGAGTTTCGCTACTGTATATACTGTGACCTTGGGATACACACTCAAAATTTTGGTCGAATATAGAATATTTAAAAATTTTTAAGATCACGCCTCAGATACCAAAAATTACAACTAAATTGTAGGTGTATTATCGTTAAGTTCTTATTTTTAAAAATGTAAAAACTTGGCGGTAGTTAGGCCCCCTTGAAGCGGTACGAGCGGATTTAAAGTTGAAAAAATAAATAGTATTCACCATCTATCTTCAACCACCTTAATGGTTGAAGATAAATGGTAAGTAAGTATGTTCTGAAAAAAATGTCAATTCATCAATAATCCGGTCGCATTTTTTTTATATATTTTTTTTAAGTTTAGATGTTTGAATTTCCACACAAAAAAAATCATGAGGGTATTTTTCGAGAAAATCGCATTTGAATACTGAATTTCTTAACAGTGTTGTAATTTGCTTGTATTTTGTTGCTTGAACATAGCGCATGAGTAACAAATATTTGCAAAAATGTTACTCATACGCTATGTTAAAACAAGGCAATACAATAAAATTACTAAATTGTTATGAAATTCAATATTCAAATGCGATTTTCTGGAAAAAAAAAAAACGAAAAAGGGGAGTCTGAATTTTTTCTGTGGATAGACAAATATTTTAACTTAAAAAAATAAAAAAAATGGCCGGATTTTAGATAAATTGACTTTTTTAAAAAATGAGAAATTTCAGAACGGTTTCTGAACATTATTAAAAAAAACAAGTGAGAGTGTTACATTCGGCTGTGCCGAATCTATTATACCCTCCAAAATGTAAAAAACAATAGTGGTATTCAGAGTCTTGCTTGCCAGCCCTGGCACTGGTTGTAAAAGAGCACTTTTCAAAATTACTTTTCAAAAGTACTCTTTTACTAAATTGCCAGGGTTGGCAACAAGACTCTGAATACCTCTAATATAAAAAAATACAGGGGCGTATTTTTCATTTTTTGGAGGGGGGGTTGGTAGGATACGTTAGGGGCACATTCCCCTTGCGATTTTTAACTTCTTCTGAGATAAGAATGTTGCATTTGTTTAGCAAAAGTACAAATAACTTGAAAAAAATGCGGTTTTTCTTAGGTTGGTTTAGTTCTCCAAGGGGGAACTTTTTTCCCCTTGGTCCGATTTTGCCCATTTTCGAACTTAACCTGCCTAGGAATATAAGACATATTCGTGCCAAACTTTGGAAGTCTAGCTCTTTATTTTGGACTGTATCGTGTCCTCTAAAGACGGACAGACGGATGGACGGACGGACATCGCTAGAATGTCTTAGAATCAATGATCAATAAAATATATACTTTATGAGGTCCTAGACCGATATTTCGATGCGTTATACATGGAATGACAAAGTGAGTATACCCCCATACTGTGGTTGGAGGGTATAAAAAAAGTTTGCTGTTTTGTTTCTGTTTTAAGAAGTAAAACCTACAAAAAATAAAAAAATATTTTGAGTAGGGTTATTCTAGATCGAGTTTTTTTTTTCTTTTCTAAAAAAGGGTCGCAGAATCTGAAACTTTTTCTAAAGGAAAAAGGGCCAGAATCTAAGACTTCTCTATAGTAAAAATGTCTCAGAATCTGCGAACTTTTCTATAAGAAAAAGGTCACAGAATCTGATACATTTTCTTTAGGGAAAAGGTATCATAATCTGAGATTTTTTTATAGGAAAAAGGTATTAGAATACGATACTCTTTCTGTAGGAAAAAGGTCTTAAAATCTGAGACTTTTTCTATAGGGTAAATGTCATAGAATCTAAGACTTTCTCTATATGAAAAAGGTCTCAGAATCTGTGACTTTCTATATAGGAAAAAGGTCTCAGAATCTGTGACTTTTTCTATAGGAAAAAGGTCTCAGAATCTGTGACTTTTTCTATAGGAAAAAGGGTCTCAGAATCTGTGACTTTTTCAACAGGAAAGACGACTAAGAATCTGAAACTTTCTCTATATGAAAAAAGGTCTCAGAATCTAAAGCTTTCCCTATATGAAAACGGTCTCAGAATCTGTAACTTTCTCTATAGGAAAATGTCTCAGAATCTGTGACTTTTTCTACAGGAAAGACGTCTAAGAATCTAAGACTTTTTATATAGGAAAAGGTCTCAGAATCTGAGACTTTTTCTTTTTAAAAAGGTCTCAGAATCGGAGTTTCTTTGTATGGAAAAAGTCTCATAATCCAAGATTTTTTCTATAGAATAAAGGTCATATAATCTTAGATTTGTTCTACTGAAAAAAGGTTTCAGTCAGAAATTTTTCTTTAGGAAAAAGGTCTCAGAATCTGAGATTTTTCTTAAGAAAAAAAAATTTCAGAACTGAGACTTTTTCGCTGGCATAAATGTCTCAGGATCAGAACCTGAAAAAATGTGTCAGAACCTGAGATGTTTTAGGGAGAATTTCTTCTACAGAAAAAATTTTAGATTTATGCTTTTCTACGCCCAATTGTGTTAGAATTTGAAATTCTATAAGAACATGTTAAATTTACTTTAAAAACAAAATAAAAAAAAAAGGTTGCTTTAAAAGTTTTAAATTAATACCTGTTTTGAAAAATTAAGATCCTTTGATTTGTGTTAGCAAATTTATTAGACTTTCGGGGGCCCTAAGTACGTACCCAGTGTGCCCTAATAGTTAAAACGGTACTGACAATTTCGTAAACGTTTTGTAATGCAATTTTACGATTATTTTCATCTACGCCCACAAAACAGTGACAGTGTTATTATTTTGAGTGTAGATATGTAACTCATGAACAAACTAGTTCAATTGAACTAAACCCTTCTCTGAACTATGTGAACTAGCTCATTTAGGCATTTTCGTTCATTTTGGTCAATAGGTCATTTTAATATTTTCGTTTAGTAGTATACTCAAAAAATTATGTAGGTAAATTCCAGTGAATATTCACTTAAAACAAATGAAATTTTATTTAAAAACCATTCCAATATTTTTTCATTTAAAATAAAAACATTTTACAGTCAATTTTTAATGTTAATTTAATGACTATCCAAAACATTAAAAAACTAGTGAATATTCACACTGAAAAAAAATAGCTTCGTGAAATTAATGAAAATTGACTTAACCTTAATGAAAAATGACTCACGTTTTCAACCGAAGACAGGTTTCATTTGATTAATGAAACTGGTGTCATTAAAGTTCCTTTCAATGAAAACTTGCATATAAATAATGAAAATATTCGTAGAACTTGTTTGAAACGTTTTATGAAGTTTTTCATAAAATGTATGAAAATATCCATTGATTAAATGTGGAATAGTAGTTGGTAATGAGCGTATGATAATTGCTTTTTACAAGTAACTATTTGCTAACTTTATTAAGGTTTTGATATGGGAATTACGATAAATTCATGTTGGTTAAAGTTATCAAAATTTCCATAGAAAGCCACTAATCAAGTTAGGAACAAGTTACCTAAAAACAGCACGTATCATACACCCATAAGTGAAAATTTGCATTAAATACAATTTTGGTAAGTCACATGTAACCATCACTGTAACCGTCACTGAAATTTTATTTAGGGGCATGTCACAGACTCAATTCCGATCGAATTTGAAAAAAAAAGTTGTTACTCGTAAAACGCAAAACAATTTTTTTTTTCGGAATGAAATCACTTTCAAAAATCAAAGTGGATTTGAATTGCTAAAAGTGGTTTCAATCCGAAAAAAAGTATTTGCTTTGCGTTTTACGAGTGAACCACTTATTCCACTTCCGAACGGAATTGAGTCTGTGACATGACCCTTAATTGCACACTTTTTATGGTTTTCACCTAGTTTTTACACACAACAAAATTTTACTCCAAACTTAAATTGGTCTGAATTGCCATATAAGGTAAACTATAAAAGACAAAAACGCGATGACTTTAAAAACACGTGATACCAAAACGTAGCAACAACGAAGCAATGGAACAACACAAATTATCCTACATTTCATCATAAAATTTTAATGACTTAAAAAACTATTTTTCTGTTGCAAATTATATTATATTTTATAAGAAAAAGTCAAAAGAAACACTTATACGGAACTTTTCACTTGTAATTTCAATTAGATATAAAAAATATAAAATTATTTTATTTTATTAGAAAAAAGTTAACACACATGTAAAAATTACAATTAGACTAAACACGCGTGGTGTAATAAAACGTCGTATGTTTTTTTCTGTTTTCTTTCTCTTATTCGCAACGCAGAGTTGTATTTAGTTCTAAAAAATCTTATGATATTTTTTAATGAAATTATGAAATCCAATGAAACAAGTTTCATAAAATTTGTTCATAACATGCATGAAATTTCAATCAGCTTATGAATTCCTTCATTTAAGTAATGAAAACAAAATAATGAATCCGCTTCATTAATATCAGGAAGGTTATTTTTTTCAGTGCACTTATTTTTTATTGAAAAACAGTAAAACTATGGAAGACATTTTTACTACCAAAATTGAAAGTAACAGAAAATTCAGTTTTAAGACAGTAAATTATTTTTTTTAAACTACAGAAACAGTAGAAAATAAGAAATCCATAATAAAATTAATGGTTTTTCTTTTAAAATAACTTTACTGATTAATTTTTAAAATAACCAACAACCAGTTAATGACATAATTTTCTTAGTGTAGTATTTAAATAAACGTTAACAAGTTGATAAAAAAATCTAAAAATGTTAGAAAATAAATAACTTTAATTTCATATTATTAAATTTAAAGCGTGTAACAAAAGAATATTTAAGAAAAACTATACTTCATAAATCTGAATTGGTTATAAAACGATTCCCCTCCGAATCTATACCACTATATGTGGCATCATGTGAGGTAGCTAAAAATAAAAAAAAAATATATATTTTTCTTTAATAACTTTTTCTGCAGTAGTAAAACTTAAACTAGCAAAATACTTTTACCACAATGTAGAACACAATTATTTTGTGAATTTGATGAAAATGTTGTCTGGTTTTGGTTGGCTGTTAAAAAACTTTTTAATTTTGACCACAAATCTTTAGAAGTTGGCGGCAATTGTTGTTTTTGTTGGTGTTTTTGCAGGTGCTGATGTTGTTGTTGATGAACTTTAGAAAAAGTTTTTGATTGTAAATGAAATGAATCCAATGAAAAATGATCAAGAAATTTCAATTTTGGTAAACATTTCAATAGAGTAGTTCTGCAAAGAAAAATAAAGTGTAAATAAAATAACTAAGAAGTTTAAAAATAGCAAGAAACGAGTGATACCCAGCAAAAACTTCGCTTACCAAATAAGTAACTAAAGGGGTTAGCAAAAATTCAATGTTAATTACTTTAACACGGTGATGCCATTGGAGGTAACCACATTTTGCCTTTTTTTGGCGTAAAGTAATGCTAATGGTAATTAGTAGTATTCAAAGCCATTACCAGGTAATCGAGGCGGGAAGGAGAACCCATTACCAAGTTTTTGCTGGGTAGTGTTAAGTTCGTCTGTGCTGAATATTTTATACCCTCCAAAACGTAAAAAATAAAAAAAAAACAAGTAAGAGTGTTAAATTCGGCTGTGCCGAATCTTTTATACCCTCCAACACGTTTAAAATTAAAAAAAAATCGCAGGGGCGTCTTTTTTTGGTTGGGGGGAGGGGGCGGCGGAGTTGGTGGGGGACACCTGTACCCCCGCTTTATATGTTTACAAATTATTTGTTTATGATATTTACGCTTAAATAATAAATTTTTATCGTTATTTTTAATCAATTTCTATAACCACGCCCCCAAAGGAGGGGGGGGGGGGTGTCTGGCTGAAAAAAAATCGAATTTTATAACCCCCTTGGCCCAAGCGCAGGTTACATTTGTTGAGCAAAAATTAAAAAAAATATCGTAAAAATATCGTATTTTTCAGGGGTCGTTTTAGTTCTTCAAGGGGGAACTTTTTTCCCCCTTGTCCGATTTTTCCCATCTTCAAACTTGACCTTACCAGTAACCTAAGAGATATTCTTGCCCAATTTCAGGGGTCTAGCTCTTTTAGTTTGGACTGCATCGTTATTTCTACAGACGGACGGACGGACATCGCTAGAATGTCGTAGATTCTATCATGGATCAATATTATATATACTTTGTGGGGTCCCCGACCGATATTTCAATGTGTTACACACGGAATGACAAAGTGAGTATACCCCCATACTGTGGTTGGAGGGAATAAAAATAAAAAAAAATTGTCGGTTTAAGGCCTTAAGGGACACCTTCCGCATCGCGGTAAATGTTCAAAAATTGATATATCCGCGCCCTCAAACGGGACGGCCCGAAAAAAAATAAGTTTTTTTTAGTACTTAGAATTACTCAGAATTTATTCTAACACAAAAATGTTTCATTTGCTTAACAAAAATATAAAAACAACTGGAAAAAATGGCTTTTTAGACTTAGTTCTTTACGGGGGGATTTTTTCCCCTTAGTCTGTGGTCGGAGGCAGCTGAAACCTGAAAGTGCGAATACCATAATTCTTTTTTTAGTAAGTACACTCAAAATAAATTCTCTGTCCAATGAGCAGAAAAATCTGCTGAAAATACACCCATTTTGAGCCATATGAGATTTCTGCTGATTTAAGCAGGCACGGTTTGCTGAAAATCTGTCATGATTATCTAGGTGAAATCAGCAGAGAAATCTGTAAAAACAGCACGGTGCGACATTTTCTAAAAATTTTTTGTTTTTAGAAAATTTGTTTTCATACAAACTTTAATAGTTTTTTTTTTTTATTTTTAATTTAAAAAAAATAAAAGACGGAACTGCAACGTTTTTATAATAGCCACAAAATGTGACATAATATTACATAAAATATACCTCGTGATTCTAAATCCGCAGTCCAAATTTCTCTATAGATTTTCGTTTTCGAGATATTCGCGATTGAAATTAAAAAAAAATCCAATTTATAAGCCTTTTTGTGGCTCCACTGTAATATATTATTGCGTTAATGCCAAAAACTAAGGCCGGATTTTTTATAACATGGACCTGTAGAATCCAAATCTGTCATCTAAAATACTGTAGCTTGTTTCGTTTTCGTATTATTCGCGTTTTAAAATGTGCCCAATTTCGTACCACACAAAATACATTCAAAATTATATATTTTTTTTAATTTTTTGACCGTTATAACAAGGCAATGTTAATTTTTAAATCCTTATATATATATAAAAATGACATGTTAGTTTGTTTGTTTGTTTGTTTGTTTGTATGTTTGTTTGTTTGTGTCGCTTTCAGAAAAAAACTACTGAACCGATTCAAATGAAATTTGGCATGTAGATAGAGAATTTTCTGGAATGAAAAATGCGACCAATGGCATCTCGATTGGATGCCCCGCCCCCTTTTACGCCCACTTTTTGTGAATTTCAGATTTTTTTATATATTTGGATGTTTGTTACTGTATTTGGATGTTTGTTACTATATTTGAATGTTTCTTACCGATTACCATGAAATTTGCCATCCCGCATCTTGATTGGAAGCCACGCCTCTTTTACGCCCACTTTTGTAAATTCAAGGCTTTTCAATACATTTGCCTGTTTGTTACAATATTTGGTTGATTGTTACCAATTCACATGGGATACATATAGCAATTTTTGTGGAAGTGAATATAGGCCTTACCGCATTCGGATTCGATGCCCCGCCTTTTTTACGCCCACTTTTTGTTAGTTTATGCCGTTTTCACGCCAAAACGATGTAACGAATTCAAAAGGAATTTGGCATACAGTGAGTTTTCTGGAATGCAATAGTGGCTTTACGCCCACCTTTTTTATAAATTCGACATTTTACAGTATATTGGTTGTTTGTTTTCTTTAACATTCCACTTTATATATTTAAAATATCTTTCTTGAATTATCCTTATCCTTATCCTTATATATATATAAAAATGACATGTTAGTTTGTTTGTTTGTTTGTGTCGCTTTCAGAAAAAAACTACTGAACCGATTCAAATGAAATTTGGCATGTAGATAGTACGTTTCCTGGAATGAAAACTGGCACCAATGGCATCTCGATTGGATGCCCCGCCTCCTTTTACGCCCACTTTTTGTGAATTTCCGATTTTTCAATATATTTGGTTGTTGTACTATATTTGGATGTTTGTTACCGATAAACATGCAATTTGGCATACTAATAGGGCGTTTTTGCAAGGAAATATATGCCATCCCGCATCTTGATTGGAAGCCACGCCTCTTTTTACACCCACTTTTTGTAAATATATGATCCTTACAAAGGGGCGTGGCATTCTTTGGTTTTTCTGTCTGTCTGTACCGATTTACATTCAATCTTCACCACAGATAGTACTAACCGAGACGGGAACTATAGGCCATAAGAGAGACCGATCTGCCAAGTGGGCGTAAAATGCCACGCCCCTTTGTATTATATTGAACATTATTTCTGCCTTTTCAGCAAATACACTTAAACGGCTGAACCGATTTTAAAAAAATTTTCACCACATACTACTAATCCAAGCGGGAAATATAGTTCATAATAGGGCGGCGATCACACAAAGAGGCGAAAATGCCACGCCCCTTTGTACTTCATTGAAAGGTATTTCTATCTGTTCCGTAATCACGCTTAAACGTCTGAACCGATTTTAATGAAAATTTCACCACACATAGTACTAACCCAGACGGGCACTATAGGTTATAATAGGAGGGCGCTCTGACGCATGGGCGTAAAAGTCCACGCCCCTTTTTATTAAATTGAAAGTTATTTCTGCCAGTTCCGTAATTACTCTTAAACTTCTGAACAGATTTTATTGCAATTTTCAACACAGATAGTACTAACCGAAGCGGGAACAATATGCCATATCAGCACGTTATTGGGCAAACGCGTTTTAAAATGCCGCTCTTTGTATTAATTTCAAATTATTTTTGACTGCCATAATAAAGCGCGTTTGGACAAAGAGGCATTAGTTGCATCGCTCTTTTGTACTATACTAAAAGTTGTTTCTGTTAGTTCCGCAATTACGCATCAACGGCTGAATCAATTAAGATGAAATTTTCGTCACAGATAGTACTAAACGAGGCGGGAACTATAGAACATAAAATGAGCGATCGGACAAAGGGGCATAAAATAACACGCCCTGTTAAATTTATTGCACCTCCTTTCTGCCTTTTTCGCAATCACGCTTATTCGGCTTAACTGATTTTGAAGAAATTTCCACAGCAGATTGTACTAACCGAGGCAGGAACTATAGGCCACAAAAGAGTGTGGTTTGACAAAGGGGACCCACGCTATTTTGTATTACATTGAAAGTTATTTCTGCCTGTCCCACAATCAAGCTTAAACGGCTTAACCAATTTTAATGGATTTTTCACCACATATAGTACTTTCGAAACGGGAATAATAAACCATAATAGAGCGTGTTTAGACCACGGCGCGTAAGTTGTCACGCCCCTTTGCACCACACTGAAAGTTATTTTCTGTCTGTTCCGTAATTACGCTTAATCGCCTTAACTGATTTTAACAAAATTTCAACACATATAGTACTTACTAACCGAGGCGGGAACAATATGCCATATTAGCGCGTGATTGGGCAAAGGCGTGTATTTTTGCCAGTTCCGCAATCACGCAAAAACGGCTGAGCCAATTTTTAATAAATGACTAACAGATGCGGGCCCATATCAGTGTGCGATCGAACAAAGGGACGTAAATTTCCACACCCATTTATAATATATTGAAATATATTTCTGCCTATTCGTTTATCACGCTTAAACGTCGAGTACTAAACAAGGCGGGAATAAAGGGTCATATCAGCGCGCGATCGGACAGAGGTGATAGGGCATTACAAACTGTTATTCATTATATAATATTTTTTTCAACCCGGGCAACGCCGGGTGCGAAACAGCTAGTACTTTATAAGTATAAATGCATTTTTTCATATGGGTCATATGCGTTTTTCCAGGGTTGGCAACCGAAACGAATAACGGTATTGGTAACGGTATTGGTATTACATATTTCTTATATCAGTAACAGTAAAGGTAACGGTATTTTCGATTATTTCGGTAATGGTTTATTGTTTAACATCGATACCGGTATGTACCGGTATTATGAATAAAATTTTCCCGAAATAATACACAAATTTGTAAAAAAAACACGAAAAAAATCAAAAAATTTAAACAATTTTTAGTTTTATTTGTTTATATTAGACAAAAATTAAAAAATGTCAACAAAAAATGTTTGTAAAATTACAAAATAATCTGCTAAAATTTGAACAAATATTTTTTTAAAGTCAGCAAATAGAGTCAGTAAAAATAGAGAAAAAATTTTGTTATTTTTTAAAACTTAATGACAGAAAATTTAGTTAAAGTATCCATTTTAAAAGTTTTCTAATTCAAACTGAAAGTTGTTTTATAGCCCAGGAAAATAAGGAGTCATCTGCGGAAAATCGGATAGGTTCTCTGAAAATTTGCACAGATCTTAGTTTTGGCAATCTAAATAAGGAAAAAAGTCCCAAGAAATCACACGTGTCCTTGCTGAGATATTGAGGTCAAAGGTCACAAAAAACGGGTTTTTTACAGTTTTTTGCTGATATCTCGCACAATATGCGTCGTACGCTTTAAGAGTCTATTACAAAACTTGTAGAATATAAAATTATCTACAATATATTTCTTAGCACTTTTTTATACCCTCCACTTAGTGATAGAGGGTATATATAAGTTTGTCATTCCGTTTGTAACTCATCGAAATATTGATCTGGGACCCCATAAAGTATATATATTCATGATGCCCGATCGATTTTAAGACATTCTAGCGATGTCCGTCTGCCCGTCTGTCTGTCTGTCTGTCTGTGGAAAATGCTGTAGCGGACAAAATATTGGACAGAGATGGCTGAAACTTAACATATTTATTGGAAGTTCTCCCGAGAAGTTTGGTATTGCATTTGAGCGATATCGGTTCAGCGGTTCAGCGGTTCAAAAGTTATGAACGAAAATGTAAGCACACCTCAAAAGTTTCAACATAACCTAAAAATACAAAAAAATGCTTTAATTCGGCTTCTGGTTGACAATAACGAAAATGTAAGCACACCTCAAAAGTTTCAACATAACCTAAAAATACAAAAAAATGCTTTAATTCGGCTTCTGGTTGACATATGTGAACATAATTGAACACCAAATGGTATTTAAACAGGTACGAACATATTTTTTGACAAAAAAAGAAAAAAAATCGCGGATTTTTTTTTACCAATTTTTTTTTTCGCGGAAATTTTTTTTTTCAATTTTTTTTTTTCAAAAGTAATTTCCTTTTAAATAAAGTTTTTTGCAATAATCTTTTTTAAATTGTGGAGGGTATCACTACATTCGGCAAGGCCGAATTTAACTTTTTTACTTGTTCTTATATCTCACCGTTTTTGAGATATTTGTTTGTTGCTAATATCTCGCTTGATATGAGTGATACGCTTGAAAAGTCTATTAAAGAACTTATAAATTATGTGCAAATTTTTCCTTAGAATTTTGTTCGTAGCCCTCACCGTTTTTGAGATATGGGCGAATTTATCTTTAATTTATGAGTATAATAGGGACACGAAATAATGATACCAAACATAAAAACTGAAAAGGGCATATCTTTAAAACGAAATCGTGTATTACTAAAAAATAAAAAGTGCTACGTAGATAATTAATCTAGCTTTTATTTGAGTCTGATCTAGAGCAGATTGTGTAATTTATGAATACACTCAAGAAAAAACCCTGTCAAAAAATCTAAAAAAATCTAAACTGTAAGCAGATTTTTCTGCTGAAATGGATATTTTTATATTTTTACTAAGTTTTCAGTAATTTAGTATAGAAAATAACAGAAATCAGCAATTTTTTTTATAATTTTACAGAAATATTTAGATTTAATTAAAAAAATTTATTAAAAACTGCATAAACTAAAATTTGACACTTAGAAAAAAAAGCTTCACAGCTTTTCTTGAAATAACTTATGATTTCTTTTTTATGTGTTTTAGAAAAACAAAATGTTGCTCAAATTCTTTTTTGAGCCTTTTTACATAAATGAAATACATTTAAGATCATTAGATTGGTTAGGTGAAATCAGCAGATTTTTTTCTGCTAAAATGAGCTGATCTTTCTGCTAAAATCAGGAAAATTTCAGTTGAAATCAGTAAATCAGCTGAAATCAACAGATTTGTATGCTGAGAGACCTGTATCTAAAAATGTTTTAAAATAACAAAATTTTACAATTCGACCTTCGTACCATTTTCATTAATTGCACAATCTGCTCTTGATCAGACTCAAATAAAAGCTAGATTATTTATCTACGTAGCACTTTTTATTTTTAGTAATACACGATTTCGTTTTAAAGATATGCCCTTTTCAGTTTTCATGTTCGGTGTCATTATTTCGTGTCCCTATTATATTCAAAAATTAAAGATAAATTCGCCCATATCTCAAAAACGGTGAGGGATACGAAAAAAATTATAAGGAGAAATTTGTACATAATTTTATATTTTATAAGTTCTTATATAGACTTTTAAAGCGTATCACTCATATCAAACGAGATATTAGCAAAAAACTGTAAAAAATCTGGTTTTTGTGGGTTTTGGCCTTAATATCTCAGAAACGGTCAGAGATACGAAAAAAAAAAATTTAGAAAAATATTGTAGATAATTTTATATTCTACAAGTTTTGTAATAGACTTTTAAAGCGTATGACGCACATCAAGCGAGATATTGGCAAAAATCTGTAAAAAACCCGGTTTTTGTGACATTTGACCTCAATATCTCAGCAAGGACAAGGGTGATTCTTGGGACTTTTTTTTTCTTATTTAGATCGTCAAAACTTAGGTCTGTGCAAATTTTCAGAGAACCTATCCGATTTTCCGCAGATTGCCCTTTTTTTCTGCTTATTTTCCTGGGCTATTAGAGATTTTTCGACAATGATCAAAAGTTCTGTTCAGAACTTTTTAGGAAAATTGCGAATGTGATCAACGGCTGGACCGATTTCCACATATTCTATTTCCAAATTTAGTTAATTGGGAAAGTGATCATTGGTTAGACCGCTTTCCTCATTGTTTTGTCCAAAAAACAATACGATTTGCAATGAACAACATTTTTTTATTTTACATATTTGCAGCGTTTGTTGTCTGCAAAAAAAAAATATAATAGCAATATTTAGACAACCGAAACAAAACTGATATAATACCGGTAAAAATCCGAATAAAGGTAATGGTAGTTTATCGGTAGCGGTATTTAAAATTTTTTGTTTCGGTATTGGTAACGGTAGTCAATATTAAAGGGGTTTTAATCGGTAACGGTGTTGAAAGGCTAACGGTAGCCACTACTGGTTTTTCCTTATCGCTCATAGTTTTCGAGATAATTCGAATATTGTATTTTTTTCCAATTCAACCGTGGTTTTTGCAAAAAGTGCTCGATCGAAGATTTTGGTTTCTGTTGCTAACTTATTCTCAGACATCCTAAATACATATTCGAAAAAAAAAATTATGGTATTAGCACTTTGAGATTAAAACTGTCTCGGACCACCCGTGTCCCCCAAACCCAAGGGCTGGATCCACGCCTGGCAGAAGCAAAATGCAATTTTGTAAAGTATAGAATTTTTCCAAAAAATATTCAAGTATTTTACCCATTCTCAAGCATTTTTTTCTCTCTCGTGTGATAACACCTTTCCATTAGCTAGTTTTAAAAAGAGAGTCCAGGGTGTTGCAAAAGCAAATGTTTTTTTTACGTTCCCGTTATTTACAAAATAAAAATACTGTTAAATTTTCAAAAAATATCACTCACCTATAATGATTATATTCATATGGTACAAATTCACAAAAAGGCTGCAATAGTAAATTATCTGGACACATGGCATTGCCATGTAAACTTAAATATTCTAAATTTGGAAATAATCGTTGTAACATGACGGCAGTTGTTTTTAAATCACCCAACTATAAAAGAAAATTAATTGTGTCAATGAAAAAGACAATTGATTATTTTGTATTCACATCCAAACAGATCAATAGACTCACCTCATTTTTGTTCAGCACTAGTGTTTTTATATTTGTAAATGGTTCTTTCAACTTTTCAAAATGTGACTCCCTTAAGCGATTGCCATCCATAATTAAACATTTTAAATGGGGAAATTCGTACAGCCAATGCAATGCGGTTATTCGATTATGACTTAAATCTAAATATTCGGTACGAAATGCATACAATTCAATGATGGAAGTGTCAACAGATCTCAAATTACAATGAGATAAGTTAAGCTGTTTTAAGGTGCATGATGAAAGAATAAATAGAAAAACCAACAAAGTGAGAAATAAATTATAAAGTTTTCATTATAAATCCACCTACATTACCTGTCTTTTGTTAACGTCATAACAGTTTTCATGTAAATTTTCCATTTTAGATTTCTCTTCTTTATTTTGCGTTCTGTATTTTATTTCATATTTTCTTCAGTTTTACTTTTGTTTTTAAATGACTTATTTTTAATTGTTGCGATGGTTTTAAAACAATGATGCCCATTTCTTTACACAATTGTGCATTACGCTCTTCACACATATTCTTATGCTCATTCATTTCGTAGTCGATGAGACATCGAAGAATGCAGATGCTAAATTGATCATCGCTTATGTTTTTTTATATGCACTGACAGAAACAAATGATGCCATTCATTATAAAAATTCTTTTTTTTTAATATACAATGCTCTTTATTATTAATTAAATTTCATTTTTTATTATTTGAATTTATTTATAAAGAATTAATTCAATAATTGAATTATTCACAAAATTAATTAATTATTTTTTTAATAATTTAAATTTAATAAAAAAATTAATTCATTAATTAAAAATAATGTGAATTCATTCACAATTAGAAATTAATTCTTCAGAGGTCCAAAATTTTTATGTGTCTTAAATAAGATCTTCTATTAATGGTAAATTAATAGTTAATTAAAAGTAAATTAAATTTTCGAAGAACTAAAAAATATGTTTCTAAAAATATCATTAAATTTGTATAAAAAGAAATACAAATATATATTTTAATCATTAATAATATTCTGATTTTAACGACATCTTTTATAATTCGGTAATTTTTTTTTGCTCAGTGCAAACTCTCTCGTGCTCACTAATACCAATACAAAAACTTTTTGGACATCACTGTTTTAAAATGAATTTCACTTTTGTTTTATTTGTTTTTAAATATTTTATGAAAACCGTTGTCTTTTTGTTCTTTGCTAAAGATTCTTCAAGATCAGACTGATAAATTTTCTCTGTGGATTACTTTTAGTTACCAAAATAAAACAAAAAAGCTTTATTGTTATTATGTTTGCATATCAACCTCACTCTCTCTGTTTCTCTTATCCAGGGCTGCCAGACTTCAGGATTTATCCCCAAAGTTAGGGATTTCACTAGAGAAAAAAGGACAAGAAATATCATATGGGGATTGGAGATTTTTATGGGGATTTCAAAAATTAATTTGGGGGTTTTTTGGGGATATTCAAAATTGTATCTATTTGATACAACAAGCTAAATTTAATATAATCAACAATTTTTAACAAAAGGTTAAATAAAATAACTTTAGTACGAGATTACGAAGCGCATTCAGTAAAACGTGCATTTAACGGCTGTAAAATGTATATTATCATTGTCAAAACCCTTTAATTAACTCGTTTGGGGATTTTTGGGAATTTTTTAAATTAAAATCTACAAAATAAAATTAAAAAATTACCATCCATAAATTTTTTAAAAAATTAAAAAAAAAAAATGTTTGTGTGCTTAAAAAAAAACATATTTTTTTATTGCTTGTGGATTTTTGGGGATATTTTGTTTTATTTTTGGGGACCACCGAAAAAAGTACCTGGCAACGCTGCTCTTATCAGCTAGTAAGCAGTGTTGTCAGTTAAGGGGGTTTGTCCCCAAAATGGGGATTTTAACTTTGGTTTGTTGACAGTTACACGAAGCGTGGATTTGGAGATTTCGAAAAATGTTTGCGATGTTTTTTATTGTTTAGGATTTCTAAAAAATAACACCTTCCGACAAAAATGAAAAAAGTCGTTAAACATGAACTGGATAATATAAGTTTAAAACTAGAGACTAAATGTAGTAAAACTGCATTTACAGTTTCTCATTTCGTGATCCTGTTTCCTTTTAAAAGGACTTCAAAATTTTAGAGAATTCAATTTTATAAAATATATTTGAAGTATTTGTACTTGTCCTAGAATTCCACTAGTTATAGCAAATGAAAGAGGAGAATCTCCCCTTATTTTCCTATTTTATTATTTTACATATCATGAAAAAGGAGGTAAGTTACGTCCATTCAAAAATGTATCCTTCAATATCATTCAATTTTCAACAAAATATTTCGATAAAGTTTTGAAATGACTTTAGTCACATCCTTTTATCCTGGGGGGCAATTGTGTAATTCGATTCGAAAGAAACTGTTCGAATTCAGAAAATTTTGATCCTTTTTTAAAATGTAACTCGCTATGGTAAAAATATTTTTTTTTTAGAATAAAAAAATAACCATCGCTCAAATAAAAATTATTTTAGATACTTTAAATTGGAACTAAAAATGTCGTTCGAATAGCTTCGATTTTCAAATCGTAATACACAATTACCGTCTGATGTGGCAAAATAGAAAATATAAAAATAAGGGGAGTCCCTTTTTTTTATTTGCAGTCACCAGTTTCATCCTAGGACAAGTAAAAATATTTAAAAAATATTTCACAAAATGTATCCTTTAAAATTTTGAAGTCCTTTTAAAAGAAAACACGATCAAGAAATGAAAAACTGTAAATGCAGTTTTACTCCATTTAATCTCTACTTTCAGACGTATGTATATCATCCGGTTTTTATATTGGCTGTTAGACGGCGTAATAATACCGTATTTACATAAGGCAATTTTAATTGCCGCAATTCTGATTTTTAAGTGTGTCGGAGAGAGAGGGAAGAGTCTTACCTCTCTCTCTGATGCACTATAAAATCAGAATTGCCGCAATTAAAATTGCCTAATGTAAATACGGTCTAAGTAATGTAGAATTTTTATTTTTGAGTTTAGTAAAAAAAAGAAAATTTGCTTCACCCTACACCATTTCCAATTGTATTTCAGAAATTATCAATCGTAGGCCTATAGGCCTCAAGCCAACGTATAGATCTATCAATGGCTATCAAAATGTATCTATGCCCATGGGACATGCGCGGGTACAAGGGGGGAAAAAGGGGAAATTTCCTCCCCCAGATCAAATTTCAAAAAAAAGGAGGAAAAAATGAGGAACAAAAAAGAAAAAAAAGAAAGAAAAAGATAGAAGGAAACTTTCTAAAAAAATATGTCGAAATCCGAATATTTTTCATAGAAAAATACATATGTGACAAAATCTTAAATTAGGATGCTTTTTGTAAATTTCAGATTACAAGCATTTTTTTAAGAAAGTGAATTTTTTGCAGAAATATTTTTTTTTTCGAAAGACTATTTAAAAACTAATACAGCATCATATCTTTTTTATATTCCTTTTTTGTCTTTTTGTAGTTGCTTAAAATATAAATTCAAAATTTCAAATTTGTTGAAGTAATTTTTTTTTTTGTACAAAAAAGACAACATAATTGGAATTAGACGGACCTTTTTTAAGACAAAAAATTTAAAAAATATGTTTGGGGATTTTTTGAAATTTTAAATAATAATTGGGAACTCATTATTTTTCTGGCAACACTGGTTGTAAGTATGTATTCAATAAAATAAACATACATAAAAGCTTTAATGAAGTACAATGATTTGTTTGTAGATGGCGCTGCTTAATAAACAGAGCGTATAAGTAATATTGAATGAAATTTATTCAAGGAACCTGTTTTCTAATACATACGTATTACTCATTCGCCTCCTTAAAAGCAGAAATGTTAAAAAACCAGACAAGCAGATCACCTAACAGCAAACTCTTCTGTTTTAAATGTGGCATTGAATTTGGGACTTTCTCAGAATCTGAGCTTCATGCTACACAAAAAATGTCTCAAAATCTGGGACTTTTTGTATACGAAAAATGTACTAGAATCTAAGAATTTTTCGTTTTTTTTTCAATAAATTTATGTTTTTTTTTCTGCATTATTCATGCTTAAATTTAAGCTCAATGGCCCTCAGATTGAGTAAATATTAAATATGCTACGAGGGTCGACATGGAAATTGAAATTATTAAAAGACTAAAACAAAAAAGGAAATTTTTTATATACTGTTGAAAAAACGCATTTTTTTAACTCCAATTCTTTAGACTATAAATTTTTTGTAAACAAAGATAAGTTTTTATTGTTTATTAATTTTAGAATACCAAAGTGTATACACCCAAAAAATTTTGTAGTTGATTACAACTTAAATATCAACTATTTTGTAGGTGAATTACCACTAACTAAAATATAGTTGATTTTCTTAAGTTGCTGATAACTACAAATAAACCAAAATATAAAATCAACTACATAAGTCGTTACTATTACCAATATTTAGTTGATTTCAACTTACATTTGACATATTTAAAAAAAAATAGCTGAAAACAACTATATGAACAGTTGAAAACAACTTAAAATAGCTAAATATAACGATCAAATAAATAATTTTATCTTTAACTACACTTAAGTTAATAACAATTATAAAATTGCTGTATTTTGGTTGCTCGCTAATTTGAATAAGGTAAATATTTTTTAATTTAAAATAAAAGACGACCTGAACGTTTTAAGAGATTTTATTAAAGTTATTTAAAGGTCTTACTACACTAATTTAGTATCTAATAATTTGTATATAATGAAACTGATTTTGAACCTGAGACTTTTCTTATAGAAAAAAGTCTCAGAAATTTTTCTTTAAAAAAGAAAATCCAAAACCAGAGAATTTTTCTATGTCAGTCTAAAATTTTTCTATAGAAAAATATGTCTTAGAATCTGAGAATTTTTTTATACAAAAATGTCTTAGAATCTGAGAATTTCTCTGTAGAAAAAATGTCTCAGAATCTGAGAATCTGATCATTTTTCTATCGAAAAAATATCTCAGACGCTGAGAATTTTTCTATAAAAAAAATCTCTCAGAATCGGAGAATTTTTCTATAGAAAACATGTCTCAGACGCTGAGAATTTTTCTATAAAAAAATGTTTCAGACTCTGAGAATTTTTCTATAGAAAAAATGTCTCAGAATCTGAGAATTTTTCTATAGAAAAAATATCTCCGAATCTGAGAATTTTTCTATAGAAAAAATATCTCAGAATCTGAGAACATTTCTATAGAAAAAATCTCTCAGAATCTAAGAATTTTTCTATCGAAAAAAGTCTCAGAATCTGAGAGTTTTTCTATAGAAAAAATGTCTCAGAATCTGAGAAAATTTCTATAGAATAAATGTCTCAGAATCTGTGAATTTTTCTATAGAAAAAATGTCTCAGAATCTGAGGATTTTTTCTATAGAAAAAATATTTCAGAATCTGAGGATTTTTTCTATAGAAAAAATGTCGCAGAATCTGAGAATTTTTCTATAGAAAAAATGTCTCAGAATCTCAGAATTTTTCTATAAAAAAAATATCTCAGAATCTGAGAATTTTTCTATAAAAAAAATGTCTCAGAATCTGAGAATTATTCCATAGAAAAATGTCTCAGAATCTGATAATTTTTCCATAGAAAAAATATCTCAGACGCTGGGAATTTTTCTATAGACAAATGTCTCAGAATCTGAGAATTTTTCCATAGAAAAAATGTCTCAGAATCTGAGAATTTTTCTATAGAAAAAATGTCTCAGAATCTGAGAATTTGTCTATAGAAAAAATGTCTCAGAATCTGAGAATTTTTCTATAGAAAAAATGTCTCAGAATCTATGAATTTTTCTATAGAAAAAATGTCTCAGAATCTGAGAATTTTTCTAAAGAAAAATGTCTCAGAATCAGAGAATTTTTTATAGAAAAAATGTCTCAGAATCTGAGAATTTTTCTATAGAAAAAATGTCTCAGACGCTGAGAATTTTTCTATAGAAAAAATGATTCAGACTCTGAGAATTTTTCTATAGAAAAAATGTCTCAGAATCTGAGAATTTTTCTATAGATAAAATGTCTCAGAATCTGAGAATTTTTCTATAGAAAAAATGTCCCAGAATCTGAGAATTTTTCTATAAAAAAAATGTCTCAGAATCTGAGAATTTTTCTATAGATAAAATGTCTCAGAATCTGAGAATTTTTCTATAGAAAAAATGTCTCAGAATCTGAGAATTTTTCTATAGAGAAAATGTCTCAGAATCTGAGAATTTTTCTATAGAAAAAATGTCTCAGAATCTGAGAATTTTTCTATAGAAAAAATGTCTCAGAATCTGAGAATTTTTCTATGGAAAAAATGTCTCAGAATCTCAGAATTTTTCTATAGAAAAAATGTCTCAGAAACTGAGAATTTTTCTATAGAAAAAATGTCTCTGAATCCGAAAATTTTTCTATAGAAAAAATGTCTCAGAATCTGAGAATTTTTCTATTGAAAAAAATTTATCAAAATCTGAAAATTTTTCTATACAAAAAATGTCTCAGAATCTTAGAATTTTTCTACATAAAAAATGTCTCAGAATCTGAGAATTTTCTATAGAAAAATTTTTAGATTCTGTAAAAATTTTTCTATACAACTAATGTCTGAAAAACTGTGAATTTTCTACAGAAAAATTACTCAAATTTTAGAATTTTTCTTAAGAAAAATGTCTCGGAAATCTTAAGCAACAATTTACACACAGGAGAATCATCAAAATCAAGTACTCTATACTTCCGATGTGATTTCTTCATCCCACCTTAAGATTTTCTTTGTAAAGTTGATGCTGTGTTTAGTCTTCTGACTTTCATATTTTTTGGTCTTATCCCTGTAAACAAAGATTTTTTAATAAAATATTAACCAAATAAGGCATTTACAACTTACCAAACATATTTTAAATCAGCAAAATATTAAATTTTCTCCAAATTTATTTATTATTTTTTAAAAATAATATAACAATTTAAAAGTTTTCGTTTTGGCAGTTTTCCTTGTTTTAAAATTTATGATTGTCAACTTCAAATAAAAAGAAAATTTAAAAAACAGGGTAACTAAAAATAATTATTTTTAACGAAGTTAATAGTTGGTTGTGATTACAATAGTTATTTGAAATAATTTTTAAATCAACTATAAAAATTCTTAACTATACAACTACAAAATTTTTTGGGTGTAGTAATCAGATATTATAACAATTAAAATTTTTGTTTGTTTACAAAAAATTGGTGGTCAAAAGAATTGGATTTCTTCTACTGTATTTCAAAAAAAAAAAATATTTTTGTTTGAGTATTTTCATAATATCAATTTCCATGTTGTCCCTCGTAGCACATTTAGTACTTACTCAATCTGTACGCCATTGAGCTTAAATTTGAGCTTAGTAAATTGTGTTGGTAATTTTTTAAGCTTTAATTTAAGCTCAATTTTTTACAAAAATACTTGTTTGATAATAATTTTTATTTTAACGTAATAGCCCTGTTTTTTGCAGACCGGATTAAGATAGGGATTAACTCTATTTAGTTAAAAAATGGGTCAAGTGAAGTCCAGAAGTTTTTTTAAATTTTTTTTTTGAATTTATATCCAATTAGTTAATATAAACAGAATAAAAAATTAAGCGTTGTCCAAAATGTAAAACGGTATAAATAAATTTGAGTTAATCCAAGGATTTAACTAAATTTATTTTTCATTCTTTGCATTTTGGACAAAGCTTAATTTGTTTTTCTGTTTATATTTACTAATTGTATGTAATTTCAGAAAAAAATTATAAAAAAAATTCTGGACTGGATTTGACCCATTTTTTAACTAAATAAAGTTAATCCATATCTTAATCCGGTCTGCAAAAAACAGGGCTAATAATGTTTTTAGGCTGGTGTTTAATTTTAAAAAAGTTGCAGCACGCCTCCTCAGTTTGACTATTGTTGTGTTTTTCAATTATTTGTACTTATTTAGTACACAGAAATAAATAATAAAAAAAATGTAATTAAAAAATTCATAGATTTAATTAAAAAACAAATTAAAAATATTTAAAATAATGGATATTTAGTTAATTAAAAACTTAATACTGTAAATTAAAAAATCTAATTAAAATTAAAAAAAATTAAAATTTTAATTATGTAAATTAAAAAACATTTTTTTTAAATAAAAAGGTTTAAAAAAAATATTTTTTCAAACTTTACCAAATACATTTATGCCGTAAAGACATAATCAGTGAGACAATTTTATAAAGTAAGGTATAAACCTTTTATATACAAACACATAAAACTTTAAACAAAATGAGAATTCAAAAATCTTTATGAGAAATAAACAAACTCTTTATACCTATGTATTTGTTTTTGTAAGTAAAACAATGCAAGAGAAAAACACATACTCGCACACACGGAAAACAAAACAAAAAAAAAATAAGTAAAGCTAAAAATTTAATTAAACAATTAATTATATTAATTAAATATTTAATTAATATTAAATTAAAAAAAAAAAACAATTAAAATGGTAATTAAAAAAAAGTTAAAAATTTGATTAAAAAATTAATTATATTAATTAAAAATTTAGTTGATATTAAATTAAACAAGTAAGAGTGTTAAATTCGGCTGTGCCGAATCATTTATACCCTCCAACACGTTTAAAATTAAAAAAAAATGCAGGGGCGTCTTTTTTTGGTGGGGGGGGGGGTCGGTGAAGTTGGTGGGGGACACCTGTACCCCCGCTACATATGTTTACAAATTATTTGTTTATGATATTTAAGCTTAAATAATAAATTTTTATCGTTATTTTTAATTAATTTCTATAATCACGCCCCCAAAGGGGGGCGGCCTGAAAAAAATCGAATTTTCTAACCCCCTTGGTCCAAGCGCAGGTCTATGAATACAATATGGCATACAAATATTACATTTGTTGAGCAAAAATTAAAAAAAACTTGTAAAAATATCGTATTTTTCAGGGGTCGTTTTAGTTCTTCAAAGGGGAACTTTTTTCCCCCTGGTCCGATTTTGCCCATCGTCGAACTTAACCTTACTAGTAACATAAGAGATATTCTTGCTCAATTCCAGGGGTCTAGCTCTTTTGGCTTGGACTGCATCGTTATTTCTACAGACGGGCGGACGGACATCGCTAGAATGTCTTAGATTATATCATGGATCAATATTATATATAGTTTGTGGGGTCCCCGATCGACATTTCGATGTGTTACACACGGAATGACAAAGTGAGTATACCCCCATACTGTAGTTGGAGGGTATAAAAAAAATTTTAATTAAAATAAAATATACGATATTAGACCTGTTTTTTGCAGACCGGATTAAGATTTGGATTAACTCTATTTAGTTAAAAAATGGGTCAAATCAATTCCAGAATTTTTTTTTATAATTTTTTTCTGAAATTACATACAATTAGTAAATATAAACAGAAAAACAAATTAAGCTTTGTCCAAAATGCAAAGAATGAAAAATAAATTTAGTTAAATCCTTGGATTAACTCAAATTTATTTATACCGTTTTACATTTTGGACAACGCTTAATTATTTTTCCTGTTTATATTAACTAATTGGATGTAAATTCAGAAAAAAAAATATAAAAAAATTTCTGGACTTGATTTGACCCATTTTTTAACAAAATAGAGTTAATCCTAATATTAATCCGGTCTGCAAAAAACAGGGCTATTATTTTCTGTGTACATTTTCTAATATTATCTCTTAATTATGCTTTAAAAATGCTAAAAAATACAAATACCTACTGAAAGTTTGAAATAAATAACAACAGAGGCGCTATTACTCACTGTGTGATGTAATGGGGATATTTATTGTGCGCCTTTAAAGTATGCTTAAAGAATATTACAAAAATTCTGTATAAAATACACTCCCCAACAGGGAGAATCAAAGATTTGCTAATCCGTAAAAAAATAATATGTATTTACAAGTCCACATATTGTATGGTAAATCCTAATCCAAATGATTGTAAAACACAGCTTATATAAGCTAACGATTAATAAAAAAGAAAATAAGAATTACTGTCTTTATTTTCTTAAAACCAAAAATTTTAGTAACTTGGATAATAATTCACTTCGTGGTGAATAAAAAAAATATTCACCAGCTTTTTTTCGTCAATATTTCTTTTAATCAATATTTTTTTTAATCAATGTTTTTTTAGTCATTATTTTTTTTTTCATTAAATTTTTTTTCATCAATATTATTTTTATCAATAATTTGTTTTCATCAATATTTTTTTTTTCATCAATATTTTTTCCATCAATATTTTTTTTTCATCCATATTTTATTTTCATCAATATTTTTTTTTCATAAATATTTTTTTTCCTCAATATTTTTTTTTAATCAATATTTTTTTTCATCAATATTTATTTTTTCATCAATATTTTTTTTTCATCAAATATTTTTTTTTATCAATCATCTTTTTTTTTATTAAAAATTTTTTTTCATCAAAAACTTTTTTTGACAAATAAATAAGCGTTTGTTTTCTAGAAAAACTAAGGGGCCTATTCACAAAAAAAATCATAACTCAATCATAACTCAATTTTTTCCATGTGGTTGCTGTAAACAATCATAAAAAATTCAAGTTTTGTTTGAAAATTTCAAAAAAATAATTTTAAATTTTGAGACTTTTTATGATTGTGTTTACAACAAACACAGGGAATATGAAGTTTGAAAATAATAAAATTAGTCATAACCAGTCATAACTGTGAATAGGCATGTAAATATAAACTATTGAATATTTTTTTAAATTTTTAATGTTTGGAATAAATCAACTTCGAAATATGTATTTAGAAAAAAACTTCTAAAAAAGGTGCGTTAATAATTTCAATTTCTTTTCGACCCTTTCAGCACATTTAATATTTACTCAATCTGGACGTCAATAAGCTTAAATTAAAGCTTGAAAAATTACCTACACAGCACTTTTTTCCAAAAATACTTATTTTATAAAAATTGTGACCGAATTATATCTACTATATCGTACGTAGACTTTTGGAGGCCTCTGTAAACTTTATGGAATCTTAGAGCCATATTGCGTACACTAAAAAAAAAACTTGTAAAATTACAAGAAAAACTTGTAACGTTTTTTTGGTTTGCTACCTCCTATTTGACGAAATTTCCTAGTAATTTTACAAACTTTTTACCAATAATTTTGTAATTTTACAAGGTTTTTACCAATAAAATTGTAAATTTACAAATTTGTTGACACGATAAAATTTACAAGGAGTTTTCGTAAAAAATACAGTTTTTTTGCGCAATTGAAATTACAAGGAATTCTCGTGAATTTACTAGATTTTGTTTGTAAAATTATCTTGGAAATTTGTAAAATTACAAGAAAAAATGTAAAATTACAAAAAAAATTCAAATTTCAATAAAAATTTGTTTTTTAAAAAACAAGGTCAACTGTTAAATATTGGTAAAATGGGATTACGAGACTTTTCCTAGTAATGTGACAAAGTTTTTTTGTGTGTAGCGTTACACACTTAATGATAAAGTTAGTAAACCACCTTACTGTGCTTGGAAAGTATGCAAAATAATTTCTTCGGCCCATCTAACTGTAAATGGCATAATTATATTGTCTGACCTAAAATCAGTGAACAAATTACATTCAAAGTTCATTGCCAGTCATTAAATACTTGGTCAATAATTAAATAAACAAAATGCCATCTACAACATACAAAATTTTATTCATTCGATATGTGAAAAATTTGCTATTGGAAAAAATGTGGTATAATTCATCAGTGCGTGGTGTTACATGTTTCCCATATTTGACGAAAATTTAATTAAGGTGTTTGAAAATAACTTCAGTTCATAATACGAAATATTTATAAGCAATAGGGTGGTGCGTAGTCCAAAAAAGTGTTTAGATCAACTATCAAGAGTGCGGAAAAGTTCGTACACCCAAAAAAAACGTGGTTATTCAATACTAAAAATTTTACTAATGAACTAATTTTTTAGTCCAAAATGATCTAGTGCAGGCGTTGGTAATCAATACTAAAATTTTTTACTAATATTATTCAAAACCAGTAAAAATTACTAATTTTAGTACTTTGAAGATACTAAAAAACTACCGTACTACTGGTAATTAGTAACTTATTAGTAGATTTTGGTACCAATTCACTTACTAATATTTTTACTGCAGAATTATTTTGAGTGTAGAAGATAATATAAGCATTTTATAGTATGTTTCCAGTGGCATGATTTGGGCAAATCAGAGTGTTTCGAGGAAATCATGTCATTTTTTACATGTTTTCCCATACATTTTTCATATGCGCAAAACATCTCAAATTGGGTGTTTTGGTACAAAACATGTCGACTTTTTAAACTCACCACTTGTTTTGGTCAGTGCAACACTGTATTTTATATTCGAAAATAAAAGCTACTCATTCGTAGTGAGTGTTCGTTAGAAGAAGAAGACATTTCATTTTTTTTATTATTAAAATAATTTACAATTCGATGTTAAAACATTTTTATTTAATTATAATAAACTGCAAAATCAATTGTTTTTGGTAATTATTTTCTTAATTTTGTTGTTTTAATTATTTTGTAGAGAAAACGTCAAATTAATTACGAAAATTCGTAATTCGTTTGACGTTGCAAATCACTTCAACTTGAGTGGAAACAGCTCGAAGTGTTTTGCTCAAATCAAGTGTTTTTGATGTTAATGGAAACATGGTTTTAAAAACAAAATGATCAAAATCGGTCTATATTTTTTCGGTTTAAAAAAAAATGGATATAATTAAAAAAAATAATTAAAAAAATATGTGTATTAAAAAACAATTATCGGAAGAAAAAATATATGTTTTTTGTATCGCATTAATTCAACAAAGTTCAAAAAATTTTTTTTGAAGTTTGTCGGATATCGAAAACACGCTTAAACGTGCACTCAAAAATGTCTGCCATTGAATCATGATAATGTTTTGTTGTGGAAACAGGTGATCTTTCCAAAGCAACATTTTTATAGAAAAATTACCCTATATAAATTTGTCATTCCTTACAAAACGCATTGAAATATCGGTCAAGGACCCCGTTATGTTTATACATTACACTGTGCTACAGTGAAAAAATACTTTTGATGTGACATAAGGTGTGTTCCAGAACTTTCCGGGTAAAGTTCGGTAAAATGAGAGAAAATCAAAAAAAAACTCACGATACCACAAAAATGCACAAACGTACGGGAACGCTAAAAACCACATTTCAAGCCCAAAATAATAGAAAATGTAAACAAACCAATAACGCTAAAATATTTTCGTAAGAAAAATTACTTTAAACAAGAAAACAAATTGTAAAAGTTTATTTTAATAACAAATTATCTTTTTTTGTATTAAAAAAACACATTTCCTTGGTTTAGTTCTTTATTTTATTTAAATTTCCAATTTAGCTTCACAAAAAAAATCAGCTGTTTTTTTAATATCTGACTGTTACCAATTTACCCGAAAAAAAAGTGCGGGTAAGTTCGGTAAAATGAGAAAGTAATTTATTCTCTCAAAAACTCTCTCATTTACCCAATTTTTGCGTACGGGAACGCTTTTCGGGCTGGTTTGGGTACCCGCGGGCACCCGCGGTAACGTTCTGGAACACACCTATAGTATAGGTTGTTTGTCTTGTCGAGTAGATCACAAAAATGCCCATTAAACTTGCCATACACTCTCAAAATTTAAGAGTTATTGTCAAAAAACGTTTTTTTGGGACTTTTCTCACTAAACCTTGTGTAATTCAAAAAAATGTTCAACCGATTTTAAATTTTTAAACTGTTTTGGATAGATAAAGGATATGGCTTTCCATGTGTGTGAATTGGTCAATATGTAAAAGAAAGATATCTATTGATTTTTTCTATAAAATAATTTTTTGTGTTATTTTTTGAAAATTTTTCTAGTTTATCGATTTTTTTCTGCTATAGTTCGTTTAACAACCTTTACATTTAAGAGAGTTTTTTTAAATATAATTTAATTCTAAATACGATAAGCTTTATCCTGAAAAAATCGGATAATAATTGACAGAGTTGTGATAATTTTTCTAAAAAAGAAAATTAAGATTTTGCAGGAAATCGCCGTTCAGATAAGTATAGCACAGTGTTATTAAAGTGGAAATCTAAATAACTCCCAATAGTGAAGAAAAATATTTGCCAAATCAGAATGGTAAGTACAGCAACAAAAGATTTATTGCATTCTGAGAATTTTTCTTTGCAAAGTTTCTAAGATTCTTACAAAAAAAATATCTCAGATTCTAAAAAAAAGTCACAAAATATCTCTTATTTTTTGATAATATGTCTTAGATTCTGAAAACTTTTCCAAAGACAAAATGTTTCAGATTCTGAAATTTTTTATATTCAAAAAATATGTCAGGATCTTAGAACTTTTTATTGAAAAAATATCTTAGATTTTGAGAATCCTTCTATAGAAAAAATATAAAAAAATTCTTAGAATTTTTCTATAGAAAAAATATCTCTTATTCTCAGAAATTTTCTATAGAAAAATATATCTTAGATTCTGAGAATTTTTCTTTGGAAAAAACATCTTAGATTCTGAGAATTGTTATACAGAAAAGTATGTAGGATTCTGAGAATTTTTCTATAGAAAAAATCGTTTTAAGGGAAACATTTCTTTTGGAGAATTTGGAGAATTTCTTAGATTCTCAGAATTTTTCTATGGAAAAAATATATGAGATTTGAAGAATTTTTCTGTATTTCAGACTTTGAAAAAATATCTCAGATTCTGAAAATACTTCTACAGAAAAAATATAAAAAAATTCTTAGAATTTTTCTATAGAAAAAATCTAAAAAAATAAAATTTTTCTATAGAAAAAATATACTCTGAGAAATTTTCTATATAAAATCAGATTCTGAGAATTTTTCTTTGAAAAAAAAAAATTAGAACCTGAGAATTGTTCTACAGAAAAATATATAAGATTCTGAGAATTTTTCTTTAGAAAAATATTTTAGATTCTGATAATTATTTTAAGGGAAACATTTCTTAGGTTGTGAGCAATTTCATATAGAAAATGCCTGCGAATTTTGTACTCTTGCCCAAAACATTAAATCATGATAATGTTTTGCGGAAGATTTGGGTGTAATTGCCAAAGCAAAGCTTTTTTAGAAAAAATAATGTTATATTACTTTGCTATTCCATTTAAAACGAATTGAAATATCAGTCGAGCACCCCATTAAAAAACCAAAAGAGCTGAACATTTTGTAAGTGAGTGCAAAAATAAGTGCAAAAAAGTGTTTTTATATTTTGGAGAGTATAAAGGATTCGGCACCAAACAATATAACACTCTCACTTGTTTTATGTACATTTGATAAACAAATGGAACATTTTTTATGCGAAAAGATTAGACTTGGTGAAAAAGTAGTTTTGGTAAAAAAAATGATTCTTTTTTTTCACGAAAAACAAAATTATGTTAAAAAAATTTAATGAACCCAAAATTTTTGGTATAAAAAAATTTTGATGAAAAAAGTTTTGATGAATTTTTTTGATGAAAAGAAAAATTTTTTGATGTAAAAAAATTGATGAAAAAAAAAAATATAAAAAAAAAATTTGGTGAGGAAAAATTGATAATAAAAAATTTGATAAAAAAATTTTATGAAAAAAATTGATGAAAAAAATATGATAAAAAAAAGTTTATGATAAAAAAAAAAAAAAATTATGAAAAAAAAATTATTGAAAAAAAAATTGATGAAAAAAAAAATTATGACAAAACAAAAAAATGATAAAAAAAAATGTAGATGAAAAAAAAATTTTTGGCGAAAAAAAAAATAATTAATGAAAAAATAAAAAAATTATAAAAAAAAAAAATCTTAGGTTTTGAGAATTTCTTAAATTCTCAGAATATTTCTATAGAAAAAATATATCAGATTCTAAGAATTTTTCTTTAGAAAGATATCTCAGATTCTTAGAATTTGAAAAAATATCTCAGATTCTGAGAATTCTTCTATAGAAAAATTATAAAAAAAAATTCTTAGAAGTTTTCTATAGAAAAAATATAAAAAAAATTCTTAGAATTTTTCTATAGAAAAAATTAAAAAAAAAAATCTTTGAACTTTTCTATAGAAAAAATATCTCGTACTCTGAGAAATTTTCTATATAAAATCAGACTCTGAAAATTTCTCTTTGGAAAAAAATCTTAGAGTCTGAGAATTGCTCTACAGAAAAATACTATGTAAGATTTTGAGAATTTTTCTTTTTATAAAATATACTAGCTAACTCGCCCGGTACTTCGTTACCGGTTAGGTGTAAAAAAAATAAAACTTTATTACTTCAAATTCTTATTAATTTTTAATTAAACATAAAAATTGTTTGTTTCGACCTTTAAAATATTATATTTTGAGCAGATTTAAAGTTGCAAAAAATTTTATTTTGGCGAAACGATCCCATAGTTCAAACTTTAAGTTTCAAGGAACATTAGTGCATAAGGAACAATATGTACCAAATTGAAGCGAAAATTCAAAAATTTATTTTCCCAGAATGTAATTTCCGCGAGTGGATCGTAAAGTACCAATTTTAAGTATCTCTACTTTCTCCCTTTTTCCCCATTAGAAGCAGAATTTTCATAAAAGTACTTATTTTAGAATGTTATTTCCGCGAAAGGATCGTACAGTCCAAATTTCAAGTATTTAGGACCCTTAATTCAGCAGATACAAAATTGCCCTACTTTCCCCATTTTCCCCCTTAGAAGCAGAATTTACTAAAAAAGTGCTTCTTCCAGAATGTTATTTCCGCTAGAGGATCGTACAGTCCAAACTTCAAGTATCTAGAACCATTAGTTCAGCAGATACAAAACAGTTCAAAATTCAAGTATCTAGGACCATTAGTTCAGCAGATACAAAATTGCCCTACTTTCCCCCTTTTCCACCTATAAAACAAAATTTTCCGCGAGAGGATCGTACACTCCAAATTTCAAGTATCTAGGACCGTTAGTTCAGCAGATACAAAATTGCCCTAATTTACCCCTGTTTCCCCGTAGAAGCGAAATTTTCAAAAAAGTACTTCCATTAGAATGTTGTTTCCGCAAGAGGATTCAAATTTGCCCTACTTTCCCTCTTTTCCCCCTATAGAAACAGATTTTTTCAAAAAAGTACTTCTTCCAGAATGTTATTTCCGCGAGAGAATCGTACAGTCCAAACTTCAATATCTAGGACAATTAGTTCAGCAGATAAAAAACTGCCCTTTTTTCCCCCTTTAAAAAGTAATTTTCAAAAAAGTACTTCTTTCAATATGTTATTCCGCGAGATGATCCTATATTGCAAATGTCATGTTTTTAAGACCATTAGTTTAAAATTTTCCAAATTGCCATATTTTGCCCCTCTTGGCCCTCCTTAAAACCAAAATTTTCAAAAAGTGTATTTTTCAAAAAATTATTTCCGCGAGAGGATCAAAACTTAAAGTTTTAGTTCAGAAGATACAAAATTGCCTTATTTTCCCCCTTCTGCTTTTTTCAAGATTTTTTTTTTGCGAGATGATCTTCGAGTTCAAATTTCAAGTTTTTGGAACCATTTGTTTAAAAGATAAATAATGTACCGATTTTCCCTATTTCCCCCCCTTTCCCACCGTGGAGGAGGAATTTTTCAAACAATATTTTTTTCGGAATGTTCCCAGTCAGAAAAATACAAACGGGCCAACGTTGGAACTAAGTTGGCGGCGATGGTACCAACGTTGGCGAAACATGCGGTTTTCTCAGTCTACGACGTCATTTCGAAGTTGAAATGATAACAGTGGCCAACGATCGCTCGACTTTTGTTTTGACGTCGGGTGAACATTGGGTTAACACATTTTACAACATTGAATTGACCTCTTAATTTAATCATACAAAACAGTCGGCCGACTGTTATTTCTGACTTTGGCCCGATGTTGATATGATAACAGTGGCCAACGATCGCCCGACTGTCATTTGCAACATAGAAAAAACATTGAATTAGATAAAATTACAGTGTTGAAATAAAAAAATAGTATTTAATATTTTATAACTTTTTATTGTTGGAAATAAACATTGTTTATTATTTTTAAGTAAAATATAAACAAACTAAAAAAAACATAGTTACACTAATTCAAATATCGAAGTTTAGTTAAACAAATTAACAAAAAAAGAAATATTTTAAATTCCAGGACTAAACAAAAAATAATACACGCTTTTGTGACCAAATAAATTAAAATGATGTACTTTCCATTCCATTCCGGTGAAGTATTTGATAAACTTAAAAAACCATAAACTTATCTTTGAGATCGGCCAACAAGCCGGTCCTTTGAGTTTGCAAACCATCGGCTGGTCTTCGAAAGTATAGCAGATTCTGTTTCTCCAGGAAACTGATTAAGAAGATACGCTGTAAAAAAAAATTACAATTAAAATATTTGCGTACATTACACACATAACATATTAATTACCTTTTAATTGAGTGTAGATTTTTGTAGCGCTAAAATTAATTTTTGAGACACCTTTATTGGGTTTTCCACATGCACTAAATTGTACTTGTAGCTCTGGCGCCATCAGTGAGGATAAAAAGGCATTTAGTCCCTCATTTAAATTGTTGGATCTTATTTGGAAAGCCAAAAGGTCGTGCTAAAAACAAAAGGAGTGTTAGTAAAGCATGTTTTACTTTGATATTTTAAATATTTTTACCAAAGCATCCACACAAGTTTTTTCCGACTGAAGTTTACAATCGAACTCCGTAAAATTTGTTAATTCTTTAATCGGCTCTTCCAAATTTAAAATTGTTCTTACGTCTGATATTGTCCTGGCCATTTTCCCCTCAGATAAACGAAAAGCCACTGTTTCATTTACTTTTTTTATTTCGTAGAGAACACTTCGACGTAGAGCTTTGATATCGGCACTTATTTGAGAAATACTTTCCCTTATTTCCTTTTTAAAGTTGATTAATTCTAAAAATGTAAATATTTAAACCAACATTGACAATTACGAAAATTTTTTGCATTTGTTATAAATTCAGAAATTTTAAAACTTACCATTTTCATTCATAGGCAATTCTTCTGGTTTTGCAGCATCAGATATTTCCATGGATGGCTCACTTTCCTGAGGAATTTCACGAGAGTCAATAGCATCTGAAAAAAGATATATTAAAAAAGAAATATTCAGTAATATGTAAACTTATACCTCTACGTTGCTTATTTGTTTGTACCAATTCCATTTTTTGTCGTTTTTCTGCAGTAGAAGACGTGCTTGGCTCGTCCAAACCTATAATGCTGTTCAACATATTCTGTACGTCTGAAAAACAACAAGTTCTTAGTAAAATGATATTAAACCTATAAAATTTACAATTAACATACCTTTAATAGCATTTTCCACATTTTCCTTGTTTTTGTCGTCTTTTGTTTTACGCTTGGGCATTTTAGATTAGATTTTTATTTGTTAACAAATTAGAATTATATCGAAAAATAATTCAACTAATGAACGAACGCACGCTTAAAATATGCGAATACTGTTATAACTGTTTTTTTACTTGCATTTAACCAGGATGCCACATACATTTTTTTTTTGGGGATTGGGTATTTTGTTCTTTTTAGAGTAATTTTTTTGTGTAAAAGTATTTTTTATAAAGGTACTCTGGAATGTGCCATTAAGAATTAAATATAACATCGTTACATATACTAAATTAAGAGAAAAACTTGATAAACAATTTAAATATATATATTTTTTTTTAATTCCTTATCCGGCCAAAAATTTATACTAATTGCTATGTGATATGGCTACACTTTGCATTACAGAGTTGTAAATCAAAACATTGTGTATTTCAGAGTTGTTATACAAACTTCAAATTTTGACAGCAAATTTTTTATGAAATAATTGTGATTATTATTTTAAAATATTTTGTTTTATTCCTTTGTGTTGCTAAAGAAATATTCGATGCTGTGATTTTTGTTTTTCAACAACAGCAAATCATAATATTTACCAATAGTGAAAGACTCTAAAATAAGTATAATGATTTGAGGATGAGGAGAAACATTTCTATTCCTGCAGGAAAATCGCTTGAATGAAGTTTCCATTCAGGAAATCATAAGATCTGCACGCGAAAATTAAAAACTTCAAAATAAGTATTACGGTTTGCGGATGACAAAAACATTTCCAGTATTTACTATCCCTGTAGAAGCAGGGTGTCGGTCGATCCGAAATCACCAATTCATTGAGTGGTAAATCGGGACATATCACTAACATTATCTAAGCTGTCTCAAAAATACTTTCTCCCGTGCCCGGAGACAAGTTAAAAAATGTATATTAAAAAAAATCATTGAAACTGCATTTAGGGGAAAACGTTTCTAAACCCCAAAAAGAAACTGATGTGTTCTGTGGCGTGTTTGTTTTTCTAAGGGCCATGTAAAGTCACATATTACAAAAGATGTATCCAGGGTTGAGATATTTCCTCACAAAAGTTATAGGTAATTTGGGTCCGTGTGACATGTCACGTGACATATTAAGGACTGGTCACTGCAGGTATACTTTATAGTCATTCCTTAAGCATTTTTAAATTTAATAACAATTTGGTTTTCTTTAAAAATTTAAATTTCAGATAATCATTCAGGGAAAGTCCGTTAAATGCTAAAGGCAATTTGATGTTAGCTTGGAAATAAACTTGTTTGTTAAACTGTTCCTGAATTTAGAAGTAATCGACTCTTTTACATCTGCCGTTCCTCTGTATAGCAATTAAGCATGTCTTTTCAAAGTGGAATTTCTTAAGGGTTACCATTTTGTCCAAATTGTTTAAAAAGCGACCACTTATATTCTAGAGCAAACGTCCATGTAGATTTAAAACTTTTTTAAAATAAAAATTTTAAATTATTACAAATACTGATCTACAGTGTAGTATTTTATGTAGACACAAAGTTGTGCCAACACAATATTTTTGGTAAAACTGTTTTCTATTGTAGAATGTTGTATTTTTTGCAAAACCGATGTTGTACCAACACATAATTTTTGGGACGGTTGGCAATTTCTGACTGGGTTGTTTCCGCGAGAGGATCCTAAAGACCAAACTTCACGTTGCTGGGACCATTTATTCAGAAGATAAAAAATTCACCGATATTCCCTATTTTCCCACCCTTGGAGGCGTTAATTCTGCGAGAGGATCCTAGAGTTTTCAAGTTTCTGGGACCATTTGTCCAGAAGATAAAAAATGTACCAATTTGCTCTATTTTCCCCACCTTGGAGGCGGAATTTTCAAAAAAATATTTGTTTAGTTTTTTTTCGCGAGAGAATTATAGAGTCCAAATTTCAAGTTTCTAAAACTATTAGTTCAAAAGATACAAAATCCCCCAAAGGGCCCTACTTTCCCCTTTTTCCCCCTTAGAAGTGGAATTTTTAAAAAAGTTCTTTAAATATGTTATTTTTGCGAAAGGATCGTTCAGTTCAAATTTCAAGAATCTAGGACCATTAGTTCAGCAGATTCAAAATTGCCCTTCATTCCCCCTTTTTCCCCCAGAATTTTGAAAAGTACTTTCTTAAGAATGTTATTTCCGCGAGTGGATCGTTCAGCCAAATTTCAAGTATCTAGAACCATTAGTTCAGCTGATACAAAATTGCCCTACCTTCCCCGTTTGCCCCTTGAAATCGGAATTTTCAAAAAAAGTACTTCTTTCAGAATGTTAATTCCAAGAGAGAGGATCTTGCAGTCTAAATTTCAAGTATCTTTGACCATTAGTTCAGCAGATACAAAATTGCCCTACTTTCTGCCTTTTCCCCCTTAGAAGCGGCACTTTCCACAATAAGTACTTTTTCCGCAAGAGGATCGTACAGTTCAAATTTTAAGTACCTAGGATCATTAGTTCAGCAGATACCGAATTGCCCTACTTTCCACCTTTTCCCCCTTTAGAAGGAGAACTTTCAAAAAAGTACTTCTTCTAGAATGTTCTTTCCGCGAGAGGATCGTACAGTCCAAACTTCAAGTATGTAGGACTATTAGTTAAGCAGATTCAAAATTGCCCTACTTTCTCCCTTTTTCCCCCGTAGAAGCAGAATTTAAACAAAAAGTACTTCTTTTGGAATGTTATATCCGCGAGAGGATCGTACAGTTAAATTTTAAGTATGGAGGACCATTAGTTCAGCAGATACAAAATTGCCCTACCTTCCCCTTTTTCCCCCCTTAAAAGTAGAGTTTTCAAAAAAGTACTTCCTTGAGAATGTTATTTCCGCGAGAGGATCGTACAGTCCAAATTTCAAGTATATTTCAGCAGATACAAAATTGCCCTACTTTTCCCCTTTTTCCCACTTAAAATCGGAATATTTAAAAAAAATACTTCTTTTAGAATGTTATTTTCGCGAAAAGATCGTACAGTCCAAATTTCAAGTCTCCCGGACCATTAGTTCAGCAGATACAAAATTGCCTACTTTCCCCCTTTTTCCCCCTTAAAGAAGAATTTTTAAAAAAGTATTTCTTTCCGAATGTTATTTCCGCGGGAGGATCGTACAGTCCAATTTTCAAGTATCTAGGACCATTAGTTCAGCAGATTCAAAATTGCTCTATTTTCCCCTCTTTTTCCCCTTAAAAGAGGAATTTTTAAAAAAGTATTCCTTTCCGAATGTTATTTCCGCGGGAGGAACGTACAGTCCAATTTTCAAGTATCTAGGACCATTACTTTAGCATATACAAAATTGCACTACTTTTCCCCTTTCTCCCCCTTAAAAGCGAAATTTTCAAAAAAGTACTTCTTTTAGAATGTTATTGCCGCGATATGATCCCATATTCCAAACGTCATGTTTCTAAGACCATTAATTTAAAGTTTAGCAAATTGCCCTATTTTCCCCCTTTTGGGCCTCCTTAAAACCAAAATTCTCAAAAAAATGTATTTTTCAATAAATAATTTCCGCGAGAGCATCCAGATTCAAAATTTCAAGTTTGTTCAGAAGATACAAAATTGCCCTATTAAACCCCTTCTACCTACCACCCCCACCCTTATAAAAGGATTTTTCAAAATATTACTTTTTACAAAATGTTTTTTCCGCGAGAGTAGAGTTAAAATTTCAAGTTTTTGGGACCATTCGTTTAGCAGATACGAAATTGCCCTTCTTTCCCCATTTTTCCCCCTTTAAAAACGACATTCAAAAATGTACTTCTTTTAGAATGTTATTTTCGGGATAGGATTGTACAGTTCAAATTTTAAGTATCTAGGACCATTAGTTCAGCAGATACAAAATTGCCCTACTTTCCCCCTTTTTCCCCGTAGAAGAAGCATAATTTTAAAAAAAGTTTTCTTTCTTTGAAATTTCAAGTATCTAGGACCATGAGTTCAGCAGATTCAAAATTACCCCACTCACCCCATTGTTCCCCCCGGAATTTTCAAAAAGTACTTCGTTTAGAATATTATTTCCGCGAGAGGATCGTTCAAATTTTAAGTATCTAGGACCATTAGTTCAGGAGATACAAAATTGCCCTACTTTCCCCGTAGAAGCGGATTTTTTGAAAAGTTCTTCTTAAAGAATGTTATTTTCGCGAAAGGATCGTACAGTTTAAATTTCAAGTATTAAGGACCATTAGTTCAGCAGATTCAAAATTGCCCTAATTTCCCGATTTCCCCCCAGAATTTTGAAAAAGTACTTCCTTTAGAATGTTATTTCCGCGAGAGGTTCGTTCACTCTAAATTTCAAGTATCTAGGACCATATTTTCAGCAGATACAAAATTGCCCTACCTTCCTCTTTTTCCCCCTTTAAAGCGGAATTTTCAAAAAAGTACTTTTTTCAGAATGTTATTTCCGCGAGAGGGTCGTGCAGTCCACGCGAGAGGATCGTGCAGTCCTATTTGTTTAGCAGATACAAACCGGAATTTTCAAAAAGTACTTCTTTCAGAAAGTTATTTCCGCGAGAGGATCGTACAGCCCAAATTTCAAGGATCTACGACCATTAGCTACTTTCCCCCTTTTTCCCTATTAAAAGCGAAATTTTCAAAATAGAACTCTCTTCACAATGTTATTTCCGCGAAGGGTCCCATAGTCAAAATTTTTAAGTTTCTGGGAAAATTAGTTCAGAACATACAAAGTGTACCAAATTGTGCTATTATCCCCCTTTTTACCACCCTAGAAGCGGAATTGAAAAAAAACTTTGCTTCGGAATGTTTTTTCCGCGAGAGGATCTTATAGTCCAAACTTTAAGTTTCTAGGACCATTAGGTCAGAGAAAAGAAAATGTACCAAATTGCCCAATTTTCCCCTTCTTAGAAGTGCTTTTTTAAAAAAGTACTTTCTTCAAAATATTATTTCCGCGAGAGGATCCTATAGTCCAAATTTCATAAATATAGAAAATGTTCAAAATCGTCCTATTTCCCCCCAAATTTGAATGAAAATTTTTCAACAAATACTTTCTTCAGAACATAATTTCCGCGAGAGGATCATATAGTCCAAATTTTTAAGTTTCTAGGACCATTAGTTCAGAAGATACAAAATGTACCAAATTATCCTACTTTCCCCCTTTCAACCCCCTAGAATCAGAATTAAAAAAAACTTTGTTTCAGAATGTTTTTTCCGTAAGAGGATATTATAGTCCAAACTTTAAGTTTCTAGGACCATTAGGTCAGAAGATAGAACATGTACCAAATTGCCCTTTTTCTCCCATTTCCCCTTCTTATTTTTTTTTTTTAAATACTTTCTTTAGAGTATTATTTCCGCGAGAGGATCCTATAGTTAAAATTTTAGGTTACTGGGGCCATTAGTTCAGAAGATCGAAATGTTTAAAATTGTCCTATTTTCCCCTAAATTTAAGTGATTAAATCAATAAATTCTTAAAAATTAAAAAATAAATGAGAAAAAAAGTTGGGTAAAAATTTGAGTCAAAAAATTAAGCGAAAAATATTTTGAGTAAAAAAAATTTGGGTGAAAACACCTTCTAAGTAAAAAATGTAAGTAAAAAAAATGAGTAAAAAAACTGAAGAATAAAATACAATTGAGTGAAAAAAAATTTTATTAAAAAAAAATTGAGTAAAAAAAATTTTGAGTAAAAAAAAAATTTGAGTAAAAAAAAAATTGTAAAAAAATAATTTTTGAGTAAAAAAAAATTTTGAGTGAAAAAAAATTTGAGTGAAAAAAAATTTGTAAAAAAAAAATTTGTAAAAAAAAAATTTTGAGTAAAAAAAAAAATTTGACTGAAAAAAAAATTTTGAGTAAAAAAAAAATTTTGAGTGAAAAAAAATTTTGAGTAAAAAAAAATTCTGAGTGAAAAAAAAATTTGTAAAAAAAAAGTTATTAAAAAAAAAAAAGTTGTAAAAAAAAAAAAAATTTTGAGTGAAAAAAAATTTTGAGTGAAAAAAAATTTTGAGTGAAAAAAGTTTAGTAAAAAATTTTTTTTTCCCCGAGAGGATACTATAGTTCAAATATCTAGTTCTTAGGGCCATTAGTTCAAAATTCACCAAATTGCCCTATTTTTCCCCTTTTTGTCCCCCTTAAAATCGGAATTTTCAAAAAAGTACTTTTTTTAAAATGTTATTTCCGCGAGAGTATCCTATATTCAAAATTTCAAGATTGTAGGATAATTAGTTCAGAAGATACAAAATGTACCACCTTGCCCTATTTTCCCCCTCCCCCCACCTTAGAAACGGAATTTTCAAAATATTACTTTTTCCAAAATGTTATTTCCGCGAGAGGGTCCTAGAGTTCAAATTTCAAGTTTCTGGGACCATTTGTTTAGGATATAAAAAATGTACTAATTTGCCCTATTTTCCCCTTTTCCCCCCCTTGGAGGCGGAATTTTCCAAAAAAAAATTTTCCGAAATTTTATTTCCGAGAGAGGATCCTAGAGTTCAAATTTGAAGTTTCTAGGACTATTAGTTCAAAAGATACAAAATCCCCCAAAGGGCCCTATTTTCCCCCTTTTGCCCCCCTTAGAATCGGAATTTCCAAAAATCCCTTCTTAGTGGGTGGTTTTGTCGGGAGCCGAACCTACATTCCAAATTTCAAGTCTCTAGGTTCAGCGGTTTGGGCTGGGCGATGATTATTGCCAATCAGTCAGTCAGTCATTCAGTCAGTCAGTCAGTCACCACACTCTTTTATATATATAGAAGATATACATATTTTTGTTTTATTTATATTGAAGTCTACTTGGTCTCTTTTTAATGCGGTTTGATTTTCGAAGAGGTATCGACTCATGAAAGACTCTTTTTTCATTTCTCTTTTTCGATTTCTTATAATTAACAGTAGGTGTTTTTTTATTTTTAGGGATTGTGATATTAGGGTTTTTTGTTAACTCATTATTTAGCAAGGGGTGATACTTATCCGATAAGTTTGAAAAACGTAATTGATTTTTATGAACATATTTGATAGAATTATTTATATTTATTAAATAAGTAAAAGGACTAATTTGTTTATAAATAGTGGCCGGTATCCATTTTATAAAGTCTTTAAAATGATTTCTATACAATACTTTATCTCCTACTTTAAACAAATATTCACTATTTGCTCTCCCCTTTTTAATAATGTCCTTATTCTTCTGCTCTTTTCTAATTTTGTTTTTCAAATTTTTATTTTCTAAGTTATCATTTTGTGGTTTTGCCAATGAATTAATTAAAGTTTTAGGTGTATATGCAAAAATAGAACTTGCTGGACTTTTATTAGTAGTCGTGCAAGGTGTATTATTGTAGCACATAAGAATTTTATCTAATTTAGTTTGAACTGGTAGAGGATTTAATTTTTCATCGGAAAGATATTTTTTCAAACTAGTTTTAATTGTTTGAACACCGCGTTCAGCTAAACCATTACTTTGAGGATGATACGGTGGAGATTTCTTTAAAATAATGCTTAAATTTTTTGCAAAATTTTCGAAATGGAATGAGGAAAATGGTGGTCCATTATCCGTAACGATTTCTTTTGGATAACCAAATATTTTAAAAATGGATAATAAACTATTGCACAAATTTATTGAATCGGATTTTATCAAATATTTGACTTCAATAAATTTGCTAAACGAGTCAATATAGATCAAAAATGTCTTTGACTCAAAATAAAATAAGTCCAAATGAACTCTTTCAAATGGTATTTCAGTTAATGGCCACTTATTAATTATTTGTTCTCTAGGTACTCTTTGAGTTGATTGACACGAAAAACATTTTGAAACGTATTCTTCAATACTTTTATCTATTTTAGGCCACCAAACTGAACTACGAGCGAGCATTTTTAACCGTACTATACCATCATGATTTTCATGTAGGGTATTTAAAATTTCACCACGTAGTGGCTTTGGTATTACTAACCTATCTCTATAATAAAGGCAGTCATTATCTGTTGATAAACTTTTACGAAACTTGTACCAGCATTCAAAATGTGGTGATACTTTTAAAGGCCAATTGTTTTTTACAAAATTTAAAACTTCATTTAAAACATGGTCATTTAACGTGAATTCCCTTACTTTTTCTATGCTTATGGGTAAATCTACTACATTGGAGAGATTGTTTATCGATTCTACCTGTGTTTCATTTTCCAAAGGTAAGCGTGACATTGCGTCAGCTGGAGCATTACGTTTTGCCGGACGGTATTTAAAATCGTACTTATAAATCGATAACATTACAGCCCATCTCTGTAATCTTGATGCGGTTATACTTGATGTATCTCTATTTGGGTTAAAAATTTCTTTGAGAGCTTCATTATCACTACAAAGAGTAAATTTGTGACCATATATGTACTTATGGAATTTTTTTATTCCGAACATAACAGCTAGTGCCTCACGATGAATTTGAGAGTAATTTTTCTCTGATGGACATAAGGTACTCGAAGCAAACAAAACCGGTTTTTCAACACCATTGACTAAATGAGCGAGTACAGCTCCTACACCATAAGGACTGGCATCGGTGGTTACTATTATTGGTTTGTTTGGATCATAAAGTTCTAATAAATTATTATTTAAAAGTAATTTTTTTGATTTTTCAAAACAATTTTGAACATCTTCTGTCCATACAAATGGGTGATCTTTTTTTAGCAAATCATATAACGGTTTTAATTCAGAGGACAAATTCGGAACGAAACTGCTATAGTAATTTAACATGCCTAAATAAGACTGTAGCTCAGACAAATTTTTTGGACTTGGAGCATTTACAATAGATTTTACTTTGTCATTATTTGGCTTTAATCCATTTTGCGAAATGGTGTGTCCCAAATAATTTATTTCATTTTCAAAAAATTTGCATTTTGCCAAATTGATTTTTACGTTGAACTTATTAAGTTTATTTAAAACTTGAAATAATCGCTCTTTTGCCTCCTGTGAAGTAGAGCCCCCAATCAAAATATCGTCTAAATAACACGATGTACCTGGTATTCCTAAAAGTATTTGATCCATGACAGATTGAAATATCGATGGTGCACTGGAGACACCAAAAGGAAGACTAGTATACTGGTACAACCCTTTATGCGTATTTATAGTAACATACTCTCTAGAAGATTCAGATAGTTTTAATTGTTGGTAAGCTCCTGATAAGTCTATAACGCAAAAGAATTTAGAATTTGCTAAATTAGCAAATATGTCGTCTATTCGAGGTAAGGGGTAATGCTCCGTTTCTATAAACCTATTTATGGTAACTTTACAGTCTATACAAATTCTAATCTCATTTCCCGGTTTTGAAGCTATGACTATCGGAGATGCAAACCTACTAAATTTTACAGGTACTAATTTTCCCTTATTTACTAAACGATCTAATTCTTTTTCTACTTGAGGTCTCAATTTAAACGGAACGTCATATGCTTTTTTAAAAATTGGTACGGCATCTGGTTTTAAAACAATTTCCGCCGTATAATTTTCAATGCAGTGGTTTGGCTCGTTGTTGAATATTCGCGGAAATTTTAATTGTATTTCATTAAGAATTTCAGGTTGATTAAGGCCGATCATGTTAATTAAATTACTACTAAATAATTGTCTCCAATTTGGATACAATATATTTAACCAACTTCTGCCAAGAAGTGGTTTAAATTCTCTTTCCGCCTCTATTACGATCATTTCTAAAGTAAATTCTGTTTGGCTGTTCACCTTGCTTACAACAATTTCAATTTTTCCAACACATTTCAGTTGACTACCAGTGACAGAAAGAAACCTTTTATCTACAGAACCTAACTTAATATTAGAAAAATACTGTAAATACTTAGCTTTAGAAATTACGGACACGCAAGCTCCGGTATCTACCTCCATCTCCAACAACACTCCCCCAATCAGCAGCTTTATACACTCCGCACCACCAACAGCAACACCATTTATTTTATTACAATTTCCGTCTTCAGTTGAAATGCTGTTAAGGCCAACTGCTTCCATCATTTCATCAACGCACTTTACTTTATTATCGCTTTTTTGTGAATTTTTCCATTGACTACACCTTTTAGCAGTGTGCCCTTTTTTATGACACTTAAAGCATACCCAATTTTTGCAAATACAATTTTCAGCATTGTGGCCGATTTTACCACACCGATGACAAGGTTTGGTTGCATTGTTTTGTCCATGATTGTAACCTCGTGGCTTACTTTGAGCTTGACTAACAGCAAAAGTAGTAAGATTCTCTTTTTTCGAACTAATTTCTTTGGTTTCACCTTCTGCCATTTCCCAGTTCAGTGCAATCTCACATGCGTTTTTAAATGTCAATTTCGACTCCTTTAGAAATTTTGATCTAAGTTGACTATCTCGTACGCCACACACAAATTTGTCACGTAGTGCTCTTTCCAAAAATTGTTCAAAATTACACTTTTGAGCCAGAGATTTTAATTCAACAATAAATTCCCTTATGGATTTTGACCCTTGTTCTGCTTTACTAAATTTATACGATTCAGCGATTTCATTTACAGATGGCTCAAAATATTTTTTTAAAGCCTCAACAAGGTCTTTATATGGCTTTTCACTTGGATCCTCTGGAGAAAATAATTTCCGTAGCACAGAATATGCATCAGCACCAATATATGTAATAAAAAATGCCACCTTCTTCTCCTCAGCAACATCATTAACAATAAAAAATTGTCGGAGTCTCATTTCATATTCTGAAAAGTCATTCCCAACAAGGAACGGATCCATGTGACCAATCATTTTTGTTTTTTGAATAGCAATTTTTTGTTCTTTTGATTCTTCTTTATTTGACATTAAGTTTACTTTTTACTTAACACGTTTTTAATTTTTACTTTTCAAGGTTACTTTTTTTTTATTTTTTTTCGTCGCCAAATTTTGTTACATATATGAATAAAACAACTTTCTTTGTTCAACGTTAATAAGCGAATGTTATGCAAAGCAAGAATTTTCTGAGAATTTTCTATAGAAAAAATATCTTAGATTCTTAGAATTTTTGTACAGAGAAAATCAGATATTTTTGGAATTTATCTAAATAAAAAATATATCTTAAACTAGCTTACCATCCCGATACTTCGTTACCGGTTGTATTGAATACCGAATAATAGAAGGATCAGGATTACTCTATGATTTCAAAAAATTCCCCTAGGTAGTCTTTGTTTTATTTACTTGTGGACGTTTACGTCTTTCATAAAATAATATTTCAATGAATAATTTAAACAATACAATTTGAATAACTTCGCTGGTACGTTATCATGTGCGTTCCGGTGAAAAAAAGATATTGACAATTTTCGAACCCTTATATCAGGTTTTTGGATTTAAAGTGAATAAATATCTCAGTGAAAAAAGAAATGGGAATAAAAATAAGTTTGAGTGAAAAAACATATAGGGAGAAAAAATATGGAATAAAAAAAGTTAAATACGATAAATTTGAGTAAAAAGTATCATTCCATATTGTTCCCTGCTCTATTTCATTTCGATCCCCGTTCTACTCCATTTCATTTCCAATTCCATCTCCTTTTGTTCCATGCAAGTTTCATTCCTCTCCGTATAATATGCGTTAAAAAAATAAAAATTTATATTGTCGTTATTTTATAGATATGAAAAGTACCATTTTACACCACTTTTACCAGGTACCCCTAAATTTTTAAATTTTAAAATATAGCTGTTATTTCTGGGGCTTTTAGTTTAATAGTTAGATAGGTAAAAATAACCATTTGCCACCTCTTCCCTTAAAATTAAATTTTCCAAAAAAAAACTTTTTTTTTGTGCTAGTTGATTCTATATTTAAAATATCAAGTTTCTGAACCATTATTTCAAGAAATATAAGAATAACCAAATTTACACTTCTTTATTCCCTTTACAATCAGTCGCGACCCTTAGAAACAGAATTTCCTAAAATATAGCATTCAAAATTTCAGTGCCTAGGATCATTACTTCATAAAGTATCAAAAAACCCTTTTTTATACCTCTAGAAACGGATTTTTTTAAAAAATACTTTAGCAGAATGTTTTTTCACCGAAGTACCCTACATTCCAAAATTCAAGCTTCTAAGGTCATTATTATAGGAACAAAAAAAGTACCAAAAGTACATTTTCTTACCCCCGTTAGAAACGGAATTTCCAAAAAGTATTTCTTCCAGAATGTTTTTTTCTTCATCGAAAAATCCTACATTCCATATTTCAATTTTCTAGGATCATTGTTTCAGCACTTTCGGTACTTTTAATAAAAGGTACTTTATATTAAAGGTAATTTTTGTAAAAGGTAGTTTTTATAAAAAGTACTTTTTATAAAGGGTACTTTTTATAAAAGGTACTTTTAATAAAAGGTACTTTTTATAAAAGTTACTTTTTATAAAAGGTACTTTTTATAAAAGGTACTTTTTATAAAAGGTACTTTTTATAAAAGGTACTTTTTATAAAAGGCACTTTTTATAAAAGGTACTTTTTATAAAAGGTACTTTTTATAAAAGGTACTTTTAATAAAAGGTACTTTTAATAAAAGGTACTTTTATAAAAGGTACTTTTTATAAAAGGTACTTTTTATAAAAGGTACTTTTTATAAAAGGTACTTTTTATAATTGGTACTTTTTATAAAAGGTACTTTTTATAAAAGGTACTTTTTATAAAAGGTACTTTTTGAAAAAAATAATTTTTATAAACGGTACAGAATTTTCAGAAAGTACTTGTTCCAGAATTTTTTATTTCACTAAAGGATCCTACATTCTAAATTTCAAGTTTGAATGACCATTATTTTAGTAAATAAAAAAAGTACCAAAAGTACACTCTTTTACCCATTTTACTCCCGTAGAATCTACATTGGCAAAAACCCAGCCGTAGTGAATCTTTTTTCCCGGAAGTGAACCGAAATGGAAAATTTCAAGTTTCTAGTACCATTATGTCAGGAGATATAAAAAGTACCAAAAGTACAGTTTTTTACCCCCTCAGAATCAACACTGGCAAAAATCCAGCCTTAGTGGATCTATATTTCGGGAGGTGAACATACAGTCCAAATTTCAAGTCTCTATGACCATTATTTCAGGAGATATAAAAAGTACCAAAAGTACAGATTTTTACCCTTTTTACCCCCTTAGAACCAACATTGGCACAACCCAGCCTTACTGGATCTAAATTCCGTAATGTAAACATACAGTCCAAATTTCAAGTCTCTATGACCATTATTTCAGGAGATATAAAAAGTACCAAAATTACAGTTTTTTACCCTTTTTACCCCCTTAGAATCAACACTGGCAAAAATCCAGCCTTAGTGGATCTATATTTCGAGAGGTGAACATACAGTCGAAATTTCAAGTCTCTATGACCATTATTTCAGGAGATTTAAAAAGTACCAAAAGTACAGTTTTTTACCCTTTTTACCCCATTAGAGTCAACATTAGCAAAAGTCCAGCCTTAGTGGATCTATGTTCCGGGAGGTGAACATACAATCCAAATTTCAAGTCTCTATGACCATTATTTCGGGAGATATAAAAAGTACCAAAAGTACAGTTTTTTACCCTTTTTACCCCCTTAGAATCAACACTGGCAAAAATCCAGCCTTAGTGGATCTATATTCCGGGAGGTGAACCTACAGTCCAAATTTCAAGTCTCTATCTTCAGCGGTTTGGGCTGGGCGATGATGAATCAGTCAGTCAGTCAGTCAGTCAGTCAGTCAGTCAGTCAGTCAGTCACTCACTCACCCTACTCTTTTATATATATAGATTTTGAGATTTTTTTTATAGAAAAAAAAATTATCTGTGATTCTAAGAATTTTTTTTAGAAAAAAATTATCTGTGATTCTAAGAATTTTTTTATAAGAAAAAAATATCTCAGATTCTGAGAATTTTTATATTGAAAAATATATATCTGATTCTGAAAATTGTTCTATAGAAAAATGTTTTTAGATTTAGAGAGAAAAGTGTATCAGACTTTTTTTAAATGACAATGTATCAGCTTCTGAGTATCTCTCTGAGTATCTATCTGATTATCTCTCTAAATTAGAGATGGGCACATGAGCAGATTAGAGCGTGATTCACGTGATTCACGCGTGATCACGCGTGAGTGTGACTGAATTCAATTTTACTCACGTGATTGTGAGTGCAGAAAAAAATTGCGTGAGTGAGTGTGCGTGAGTAAGATTTTTGCGTGAGTCGATTTTTTTGCGTGAGTTTGCGTAATTCATTTTTTCTTTATATTTCCTTTTGTACTAAAAAAGGTACAAAAAATTGTAAAATTTGGCTTAACTTAAGATTTCATCCCAAAAAAAAGAAAAAAAATTTAAAATTTGGCTAAAATTTAAATTTTGCTGAAAATTTTAAATGATTTTTTAAAATTTTAGTTTTTGAAATTTTTTTTGTATGAATAAAAGTTTCCTGAGTGTGATTCAACGTGAGTGTGAGTGAAGCTTGCGTGAGTGCACGTGAGTTGTTTTAAATTTACTCACGTGATTGTGAGTGAGTGTGAGTAGAAAAAATATGCTCGTGAGTGAGTGTGCGTGATTTAGATATTGCTTTCGTGAGCGTGAGTGAGTGTGAGTCAAAAATCACTCACACGCACATCTCTACTCTAAATATCTCTATCTATTTAAAAATCGATTTCATTGGCAGTGGAATGATAAAAAATCTAATGCATTCGATTTTTCGAAATCGAATGCATTCATTTTTTCCCATTCAATGGAATGCATTTCAAGTACTGCATTCAATGTTGATTTATATAGAATCGAGTGCATTCACTGACTATAAAAATTTAATGGATTTTTTGGAGAATTCATTCGAAAAGGATTCAATTTTCGAAGCTCTGACTGCCGGTAGATACCACAAAAAGAGGTGGCTGCATTTTTGTAGCTCTGTTCTTTTGGAGTTTAAAAGTTTTTGTTGTGTTAGTTTCTTTTAAATTGTCCCACGTACAAGTCGAAAACTATAGAAAACGTGTCTTAAAGCCTATTAATTTGTTATATTAAACGTATTGATGAGCAATATTACTACAACTACTGATTATTTACATGGTTTGCTTATTCAGAGCAGTGATAATTAATCTTATTACAGTGTAAAATTCGTTTGAAATCAGTACAATGAAAACAAACAACACCGATCATGGATGCGGTGGCTGGTGGGGGGTCTATGACCCTTCTTTTTTTTGTTTTTTTATTTTAAAGTGGCAAAAATCAGCACATAACATGGCTAATTATAACAAACATGTGAGATCTTCTGTATACATTTAAGTGAAGTTGTTTATAATTGTTGTTCAAAAATTTAAAATATAAATAAAATTAAAAAAAATAAAATACTTGATCATGGATACAATCCATCAAAAAAAAAAAGGAGTCCCTATAGATTAGTTGGTAGCGTGCTACCCTTAAAAACTGGGGGTCGTGGGTTCGAATCCCACTAGAACCCTTGGTTTTTCTTAGAATTTAGTTAAACACTTCTAAGGATTTAGTAAAAACTTCTTAGGATTTAGTTAAAACTTCTTAGAATTTAGTTTAAACTTCTTAGAATTTAGTTAAAACTTCTTAGAATTTTGTTAAAAAAAATCTTGGAATTTATTTAAAAACTCGTATTTTTTATAGAATTTAGTTAAAACTTCTTAAAATTTAGTTAAAATTTCTTAGAATTTAGTTAAAAAATTCAAAATGATGAAATCTCAAGAAATGGAAAAATTCTAAGGAGACCCTATTAGACCCCAATTTCCCGTGTATCAAAAACTAAGCAAAATGGAGCAAAGCGGACAAAAATGTTGGATCTTAATCTATGGCGAGCCATCGGATCTGAACCCAATGGGGTCTGCACCCAGAATTTAGTTAAACTTCTTCGAATTTAGTTAAAAACTCATATACATTTTCTTAGAATTTAGTTTAACATTTTTGTAAAAACTTTTTAAAATTTAGATAAAACTTTTTAGAATTTTTCTATTTTCTAGTTAAAATTGTTTTCCCTTTTTTTAAGAAAAATATGAACTAACACGAGTGAAAAAAAAAATCGTTGGAGCCAAATCATTACTATAATTTCTCCAAATTTAGTAAATTTTCCCATTTTTTTACCTCCCTTTTTTTGAGTGCAGTTTCAAGCAATTATTGTTATAATAAATGTTTACGAACTTCAAATGCGTGTAAAAAAAATCTAGTGCTGAACTAAAAAACCTTGAGGGTTTTGTTTATGTTATATATCAACTAGAGATGGGCGCGTGAGTGATTTTTGACTCACACTCACTCACACTCACGACAGGAATTTTTAAATCACGCACACTCACTCACCAGCATATTTTTTATACTCACACTCACTCACAATCACGTGAGTAAATTTAAAACAATTCACACTCACGTGCACTCACGCAAGCTTCACTCACACTCACGTTGACTCACACTCACGAAACTCTTATTTATACAAAAAAAATTTTCAAAAACTAATTTTAAAATTTTATTTTAAATTTTCAGCACAATTTTCAGTTCAGCGAAATTTTACATATTTTTTTTTGCTTTTTTCGGGTCGAAATCTTAAGTTTAGCCAAATTTTAAAATTTTTTTGCCGCTTTTTTTGTTACAAAAGGAAATATAAAGAGCAAATAAATCACGCAAACTCACGCAAAAAAATCGACTCACGCAACCTCACTCACGCAATTTTTTTCGCCACTCACACTCACTCACAATCACGTGAGTAAAATTTAAATCAGTCACACTCACGCGTGATTCACGTGAATCACGCTCTAGTCTGCTCATGTGCCCATCTCTAATATCAACATTCATTTGCTTTTGGTTTTTTCCCATTTCGATTTTGGTTATATTATATATATATTTTTTTAAATAATCATTAACCCTTCTTGGTAGGGGATTAAAAATGACCCACTCAGTAAAAAATATAACCAAAATCGAAATGGGAAAAAACCAAAAGCAAATGAATGTTGATATTAGAGATGGGCACATGAGCAGACTAGAGCGTGATTCACGTGAATCACGCGTGAGTGTGACTGATTTGGCGCTATGAAAAAACCCCCAATGAAATAACCCCCAAACAGAAAAATGAAAAAATCCCCAAAAAAAATGCTAAAATTTAATTTGGGGATTTTTTCATTTATTTTGGCGGTTGTTTCATTATTTATTTTGGGGTTTTCTTCATTATGAAATAAGCCCTAAATGAAAAAAGAAATAAAAAAAAAATATTTGGGGATATTTTCATTTGTTTAGATTTTGGAAGGTAATTTAATTTTTTTGAGAGTTTTGCATTACCGTAAAAACTTATCTTTGTTGTAGAATTAAACCGAGTTAAAACAACAATTTCAAATTCAGATTAAATTTATTTTTTTAGCTAAACTGTTGGACTAAGGTACAGAAACGTAAACTAAAAACCGCTAATTTTCAAATATACTCGTTAGTGTTGGCAGGATTTGGTATTTTATTGGAAAAAATTAGCAATGGTGGCAACTTTTCTAATTGGAAATGCGATATTCAGTATGGTGGAAACACCACGTTTATGGCATTTGCTAAACTTTAACTAAAAACAGAATGTTTAGCAAAGGTTGGTTTTAATTTGATAAAGTTTAACTAAACGAAGTTTGAAACAAAGTTGAAGTGATATGTCAAAAACTCAGCGCAAAAGATTTGAATGCATATGGGTATGTGAAAAGCGCCGCAGGCGAAAAATTTTTAGAAGAAATTTTAACAATAATTTGTATGATGACCAGTGGCTTTTAAATTGTTAATATAAATTGGTCAAATCCGTCTTTTTTCACTGATTTGTTTCAATACACATTTTTTTTCAAAGCATTTAGTTATAAAACATTCACATTTTTTAATTTTATAAAATTAATATTACTAATTTTTGTTATAAATTCACATTTTTCACTTATTTTGTTAAATATTACACAAAAAACTCCTTAACGAATGGTATTTTTCATTCGTGTGGTTTTGGCGTTTTTGACATTTCAATTCGTGTTGTAGAAACGGAAAAATATGAAGAAAAATTACAACATTTACGTTTTCGTTCGACTAAAATGACATCCGCAATACAAATTGATTTTCTTATGTCATTTGGACGAACGAAAATGAAAATTCGTAATAGAGAAACTGGACATTAGTCTTCCAATTTTAAAGTTTGCCTCAACGAAAAAGGATTTTCCGTATTGCGTTTCCATTTTTATCGAAATTAAAAATAGAAAAATATTAATGATAAAACATTTTCAATTGTAAAAAGTGATTTAAATTATTTTGAGCTTAATTTAATTTTTTGGGTGTTTTTTCATATTTTTATTTGGGAAATATTGCATTATGAAATAAACCCCAAAATTTGGGGTTAATTTCATTTTTATTTGGGGGTAATTTCATTTGTTTTGGGGGTAATTTCATTATTTTTCTTTGGGGCTTATTTCATTTTATTTGGGGGTAAATTCATTGGGGTTTTTTTCATTTTCCTATTTGGGGGTAATTTCATTGGGGGGTTTTTCATAGCGCCATATATTACTACGAAATTATAGTTGGGGCAAAAAACACAGGAGCCATTTGAAACACAGGAGCCATTTGAAACTTGTTTATAGAAAAAAAATTCAAAACTTCAAATTTTCTGCGGGGTTCATTTTGACCCCCAGCCAATGTGGGTTAAAGACGTCGGTAGATCGGTAAGATTTCATGAAAAACTTACAGTTATTTAATAGAATGCCACGACACCAAAAAACAGTTAATTTGCCCAAAACTTAATTTTATAAGATTTTATTAATCCAAATTATTGATAAAACCAACATTTCCTTAAAATCCGTTAACTGCACCCCGCAATTGCCGAAAAGTGGCCCGACTGATATCCGCCATATTTCACATTTTTCTTCTCCAAGGTGTTCTTAATGAATTCAGAAAGAAAAAATTATATATTTTTCGACCCCATATAAGCTGACACCCACTGAGTTACCCTTAGGGGACCGACACTTTTGGAGGGTATTAGAATTTGATCAGAGAGAAAAGCCCAAAAACGAGCCACCCTTGTATACACTAGAGATGGGATCGTGAGTTACTTTTCAATCACGATCACGCACGCTCAGCAAAAAAAAAATAATCACGCACGATCACGCACAACATTTTTCTTGTGCTCACGCTCACGTGAGTAAAAAAATTTAATCACGCTCACGATGTAGTCACGATCACGAAATACTAACGAATTAAAATATGTTAAAAAAAATATGTCATATTTTTTTAAGCATTACCCAGTTTGCAAAGCCCTTGAGCCATTCTTGGTGACGGCCCGCTAATATATCAGAGTTAAACCTGACATCCCCAAGACATCCCTATATCATGAAATCCAGCAAAGATTTTATAAAATCTGACCGAGGGTCTTCAAATTTATCTAATTTTTTGTACACATGTGCTCTATAGAGCCAATTAAACATATCAATTTTCAATTTTTTTATATTTAAAAAAAATCGCGATTTTTTCGCGAATTTAATTTTCTTCAAAAATTGAAAAAATCAAAAAAGTATGCTACTTTGAATAGCAATATCTTCGAAAGTATCTATCGGATTTCTTCAATTCAAAAAGCATTCGATTCAGACGATAGTCTTACTTTATATTAATGTAATAAAAAAAAATATTTAAAAAAAAGTGCATTTTTGATGCACATGCATTTTTTGGATGCATTTTTTAAAACTTTCTCCCCCTTCAATTTTTTTTAAACCTTCATAAATCGAAAATATAGCATTTTTTACACAAAATTGCGTACCGCTTTTTTTGTGACGGAGTTTCGTAAAAATTTTGTAATTTTTTTAAAAATACCTTATTGGTTTTTCCATACAATTTTTTCATAAAATTCATAAAATAACAAAAAAAAAATTTTAGTCTAAGGAAAAATTTTCGTGATTTTTTTAAAAAATGCTTATGTAATTTTTTAAAAAAATCACGAAAATTTTGTGAAACGCCGTCACAAAAAAAAATGTACCCAATTTTATGTAAAAAATGCTACATTTTCGATTTTTGCAGGTTTCAAACAAATTGAAGGGGGAGAAAGTTTTAAAAAATGCATCCAAAAATTGCATTTGCATCAAAAATGCATTTTTTTAAAAAAAATATTTTTTGTTAGTGCATTGGTATAAAAACGGATAATCAGTTGAATCGAATGCTTTTTGAGTCGTAGAAATCCGATAGATACTTTCGAAGAAATGGCTTTTTAAAGTTACATACTTTTTTGATAAAATTGCAAAATAAATATTAAATTGATTTTTTGTATGGAAAAAATCAAATAAGTAGTTTTAAAAAAATCACGAAAATTTTTTGAAACGCCGTCACAAAAAAAACGGTAGTCAATTTTGTGTAAAAAATGCCATATTTTCGAATTATACAGGTTTCAAAAAAATTGAAGGGGGAGAAAGTTTAGAAAAATGCATCAAAAAATTGCATTTGCATCAAAAATGCACTTTGTTTTGAAAAACTTTTTTTTTATTGCATTGGTATAAAAAAGGATGAACTTTTGAATCAAATGCTTTTTGAATCGTAGAAATCCGATAGATACTTCAGAAGATATGGCTCTTCAAATTAACATACTTTTTTGATTTTTTAAATTTTTGAAGAAAATTAAATTCGCGAAAAAACCGCGATTTTTTTAAAATTTAAAAAACTGAAAATGGATATGTTTTATTAGCTTTATGGAGAATGCATACCGTTAATATAAAGAAAATCGAAAGACCTTAGGTCAGAAAATAGCATTTTTTATGTGTTTTCTGGTGGATTTTGTGATATACTGAATTGACGACAGTTTCATTAAAAAATTTCAAAATTTCCTCAATCATAATCAGCAGTTGTTAGTGCGCGATCTTAGGACAACAAGTTTCTATTTGTGCCTATATCTTTAAGCAAATAGAACCTTTTTGTCTGTCCTAAGGTCTCAAGTGGATGATGACATTCCAATGACATTTCCTTTAAGTCGTCTTTGGGAAAATGTCTGATATAGGTCATAAGAAAATGCAAAAAATCTTCGCATTTCCTTTAGCATTTACTTCAATCCATTTTCCTTTATAAATTATCTTTATCATATTAAGAAATAACTTTCCGCTTAAAAAAATTAAAATCACGAAAAATTCACGCAACAATTTTACTCCCGCTCTAGTATGCACTCCCGCTCTAGTATGTACTCAAAAATCTGCACTAATGATGCAAATCCGACCTGAGGTTCAGTGTAAGAAAATTTGTTCGAGAAAAAAAAATTCCCCGCCCCCAACAAACAAACCCATGAGCTACATATGCGCCTGTTATTTTATTATGTATCTAATACTTCACGTTAGGCAAAGATGTGTTTTGGGTAAAATATACCTTTTTATACCCTACACCACTGTGTGGTACAGGGTATAATGAGTTTGTGCTGATGTTTGTAACTACCCGAAATATTGGTCCTAGACCTACCTTCAAGTATACCGATCGACTCAGAATTACATTTTGAGTCGATTTAGCGATGTCCGTCAGTCCGTCAATCTTCAATCAATTGACTTGAGATTTTAAACTTAAACATCTTTTGACGAAGCCTATTGAAATGGTAGAAAATCGGTCCATTTTAAGACCTAGCCCCCATACAAACGCCCCCTTTGGATTCGGCTTAAATGACTCTAAAAACAGTATTATAATAGATATCGCTTTGAAATTTAGCAGCTAAACAAACTTTGTATGCACAAGTCATCGTTCCAAATTTCTAAGGAATCGGGTCAATCCTTTTGGTAGTCCCCATATAAACCACCCTCCCGATATTCACATAATTCCCTCAAAATTCATAAAAATGTAAATATTTGATAAAAATTTTAGTTTTAGGTGTTAAACGTGTACTTTAGTAACCTAATCAAATCGGAAAATAATTGGACCATTTTTGGACTTAGTCCCCCATGTAAAAATTTGGACAGATATTTAGTTAAATCGGTCAATTGACAAAAAAAATAAACCAATTCCATTAAAATTTGACCTGTGTGTGTTCTCTACACTAAATATGGTCGGTCTTGACCGACTGTAACTTTCGTACTTGTTTTTAGTTAAAATTGGTTTCCCTATATTTAAGAAAAATATGAACTAAAACGAATTAAAAAAAAATCGTTTTTTAAATTATTTATTTAGAAATTTATCTTATTTCGGAAATTCCAACAACATCAATTAGTGCAGTGTACCTTTTATATAAACGACCCTGATCGACTAACGTAAATAATCCATTTTATGTGCTACATAGCACGACATACTAGATTTTATCCCCTCAGTCACCCACTAAGGTCATTTGGTTTTCATATGTTGTATGTTTGTTTGGTAGCTAAAATTGTATACACATGTAATTGCGATATAAATCGCCCACGGAATTTCGTGATACTGTTTATTTTGATATTGAACACTTGAACAAATGTGCGCTCAATTATAAGTGTTGCACTTTCATTCATTGATAAATTGTTGTGTAGACACTTCTTGTATTTTGTGTTTATTTATGCTTCCAATATGATAAAATAATAAACATCGTTTTAAAGTTGTTTGTCATTTTTAAATTGTTTATAGTTTGATTAATTGTTTCAATGAATTTTATTGGGTTGCATCATTTGTTGGAATTGGAGTTTTTCAAAAGTATTACAGAAATTATGAGTAATTTTAAATTTCAAAACAGATCTAAGTAATTAGATTAGTGTTATTATTTGGGAAGTGTAATGGGAAGTATACCCAATTAATATCAAGGGCTAGAATACGCACCCACAGACAAAACCATATGGGGCGTATTAAAATCGATCGTACTAAAATGGCATTAATAAAAATTTGCTTAAAAAGGTTACATGATTTTTTTTTTTTTAATATGAGAGATTCCAACGCACAGAAAATTGTAATTTTCGGATTTGTCATTTCCGATTTCCATAAAAACTGTAAATAAGAGTTTATGAAATCAAAAAACTACACTAAAAAAATTATATTAAAATAAGAACTTTGTAAGTTGTTTTGGAGTTAACTACTTTTTCAGTTAAATCATATTTTTTTAACTTTTTGAAACCAATTTTTTTTTTTAATAAAGTTGTGAAAAATAAAAAAAACGAAAATTAATTTCTATTTTTTGGAAAAAAAACTTTGAAAACTTTTCAGAGATAAAAAAAAAATAAAATTAACTACTTTAAATAACTGTTACTAACTTACAGTACTTTTTTGTTAGTTGTTAAAAAAAACGACTTAAAATAACTGACAGAAATAGTTGTTTAATATTTTTCATACAAAAACAACTGACTTTGTAGTTGAAAACAACTAACTACTGTAAAATATACAAACAACTAACATGTATAGGCTGACCATTCGTACTGATTTGATCAGTACATGTACTGATTTTTGATCACGTGTACTGATCAAAAAACGTTGAACTGATTTTTTAAAATATGTACTGATTGTACTGATTTTTCAACATTTCAACATAAAAAATAATTTTATTCGAAAACTCTGTACAAAAACTTGAATTTCCATAATATATATAAGTCGTCAGAGTTGTTTTTTATAACTTAAGTCTTAAAATGAGATAATTTATAAAAACGCAAAAATGAATCTGAGCATGAGGTTATTTTGATCTTCCATAATTTATATGAAAATGCGCACAGAATCTTTGAGGTTTTCTATAACGAAAAGTTTAAAGGGCCGATGGATTTTTTAAATTTTAAGAAAGATGATGTAAATTGCATTAATCCAAATGATTCTGATATCTTACCTTAGATGAGGTAATGTCATCAGAGCTTATTCGAAAAAGTGCTCAGAAAGTCAGGGGCCTCTAACACAAACACGTGCTTATTAGCTGTGAAATTTTCTTATAGGAAAAGTTGTCAAAACTTACAGAAAAAGTCTTCAAAATCTGAGGGATTTTCTTATTCTCAAAACCTGTGGAATTTTGTAGAATATTTTCTGCACTGAAACGATCATAACATTGAAATGAAGTCGTTTAAAGTCAACTAAATTTTCTGCAAAATAACGACAACAGTTGTTTTTTGCAGTTGTTTTTTAACAGTTGTTTTTTTGCAGTTGTTTTTTGCAGTTGTTTTTTCAAAATACTTGGGGTCAAGATAGTTTAACCGACATTTTTTGAGTGTTGAAAAAACCTCAGTGTTTTCTCATAGAAAAAAATTTATAGAGTTATTTCTAGTGTCCTACCGAACGCACTTTTTCAGACCGAACCCGAACTTCAGTCCATTTTGTAACCCGTATCCGAACTTTTTTTATTTAAAAAAAAATGTTTTTGAGAATAATAACGAAAAAACAACTAAAAACAAGTGTTTTTTTTATTAGTTTTACTATTTAATAGTTAAAAAAAAAAATATTTTGTACTTTTGTATACTTAAAAAAATTGGAAAAATATAGCTCAAGTTGATTTTTTTGGAAAAAAAAATATTTCTTTTTAACAATAGCCCGATTTGAGGTGTAAAGTAGTTGCACTGGTAATATGGCTTAATTTTAAGACGATAAAAAGCAATACATACAAAAACGGTGTTCGGTAAAGTTCGGTCAAAATTTGACCGAACACCGAACAGTGGCCGAACGTCACTTTAGTTATTTCTAGAAAAAAACATAAAAACTTGGGCGTGCTGATTTAAGCTCAGAAAAAAATGGTCACCCTAAACATGTAGTAACTTACATAATTTTCTGAGTGTAAGGTTCTTTCGGGTTCCGAAATATAAATTCTTTCTAAACATCTATCTTTTGTGATCTCCCTCAGATTCTAATACATTTATGGTATTATATAACGAGGGCCTATATTCAAATCCCTCTATCTAAACAACACAACTTTTCAGGAGAGCCAAAAAACTGTTGATTTCGCGTATTGTTACACTGGAAAAAAAAGACATAACTTAAATTAAGGAAAAAATGTCTTTGAAAATTTGTCATGAATTTTCCTAAAATTTAGTTAAATTTAACTTAAAAATGAGAAATTTTCTTAACTATGAGGAAAAAATTTTAGTTCATTTACTTATAATTAGTTCATAGTTTTCTTTAAATGGATTTTTTTTTAATATTAGGAAAAAAATTCTTACTGCCAAAGAAATTTTCCACAAATCTAAGAATCGTATCTTTATTTTTAAGACATAGTTCTTAAAAAACAATTTAGTTCAAGTTTAGTTAAAATTTACTAAAAAAAACATCGTCTTATTTCTCTTCTTTGAATTGAGGAATTGTACTTAGAATTTAGTTAATGACTTCTGAGAATTTAGTAAATAGCTTCTTAGAATTTAGTTAAAAATTCAAAATGGCGATATCTCGAAAACTAAGCGAGATAGAGCGAAACGGATGAAATTTTCAAAAGAAAGACTACAAATATGGAATAGCCTAGCTCTGCATATCTGTCGGGGTCTCAAGACCATAATTTTAGATCTAAAATTTGAAATTCCCGAGATTTTATATATTCACATATCTCGGTAAATACTGCCAACACAAGAAAAGGTCCAACGGCATTTTTGTAGCTCTTGACTCGTAGAACACTTCCGCAAAATACCCGAAAGCCTTCCGATTAATAGTTTTTGAGTTATCCGGCTTTTAAGATTCTCAAGACCCTATCAGGCCCCTTATTACCGTATCTCAAAAACTAAGCAAGTTAGAGCGAAACGGACACAAGTTTTTGTTCAAAATCTATGGGGACCCTTAAAGAACCCAACGGGGTCTCGAGTTATATGGGGTCCGAACCCATGGGTCCAGGGTCTAGACCCAATCTTTTTCTAAACTGTGAAGTATAATTTTTCCAATTTTCTAGTTAAAATTGGCTTAAAATTAAATAACTTTGTTTTCCTTATTTTTGGGAAAATTATGAACTAAAACCAAGAAAAAAAATCTTTGGAGCCAAATCATTCCCTCTTTTTCTCAAAATTGAGTTAATTTTCCCATATGTTAGTTCACTTTTTTTGGGTGTAGGACATTACCAATAACTAGGGTTGCCATCCGTCCTCTTTTCCCCGGACAGTGTCCTCTTTTTTAGGGTGTCCGGGCAGTCCGGCTTCTTTTTCAGAAAGTGTCCGGGGTTGTCCTACTTTTTGAACTTTTCTCCATCATTTATTTTTTTATTGCATCGAAACTTTAAGTTCTTGACATCGTTGTATTGTTGCTCAAATGACTTAAGATACCTACAGACGACGCAATATTATGTACAATATTCAATTATATTGATGGTGCGTGGGTACACTGAAAAATTTTTTTACCATTTTTAAAGCATGTTGAACTTAATTTAAAAAAAGAAGGGTATGCGAGGGCTCCAAAGATATTAATTCTTCTTCCAAGTATATTTTTTCCTAAAACATAGTAATGCATTTACTTAAATATATCTTAAAAGTAAGTAAAATTGTACTTAATATAAGTTTAATTGTTTTTATCCAGATGAAAAATATTTTTTTAAAATAAGTAAAAATTTCCTTAAACTTATGGATTCTGTTGACCCTATGGAGTCCCAATGTGAGGACCCTATGGGCCCCCATATATGGGGTCCGCCCATGAGTACCTATGTGCGTACACTATTATAGGGTCACTATTGATTTTGATCCAAAATTTTGGTCAGAATCGCTCTATCTTGCTTAGTTTTTGAGATATGAGAATGGGGTCTTGAGAAATTTGATCATGAAATAACTCGAAAACTGTAACTCTGAGAGCTCTCGGGTCTTCAGCGGTCATATTCTACAAGTTAAGGACTACAAAAATGCCTTAAGAATTTTTTCCGTATCTGTAGTATTTGCAGAGTTATATGCATTTGAAAATTCCGCGAAAATCGAAATTTGGATTTAAAGTTAGGGTCTCATGGGGTCTCCAGGTGGGGCCCTCAGATGGGGTCCCCAAAATACCTAAAGTATTTTTTCCTTAAGATAATTAAATTCTTTCTTAAACTAATGAAGATATGGATTCAAATAAAGTCAATGAAATCAATAAAATGAAGATTACTTTTTTCTTAAATTAACACAAGAATTGATTAAATTAAAGAAAATGCGTTTTGGAATTAAAGATTGGTACTTATTTGATTCAAGGTCTAGAAAATGTCTATACTATTTTTAAGTAAGTTACGTACTTATTTATTTTTTTTGCACACAATTTAAATTTTTTTCTTTTAAGTAAAACAAAATTTTTTAATAAACCCTTTTTTTCTTAAATGCAATCAATTCGCCATAAATGTAAAGAATATTTAACTTAATTTAAAAAAACAAATTAAGGAAAACTGTTGTGCTTTTTTAAGTATTTGCATGTACTTTCTTTAAGTTTATTTGCTTTGTTTTAAGTAACACCACCTTATGTTAAGATAAGTTGAAGTAAATTCAAAAAAATTTGTTTACTTAAATTAATAGCAGTGTTTATTTAATTTCAGTATAGTTATTTTTTTCAGTGTAATATTGACGATTGTACAATGATCAATCTTACCCACACACCTTCAATATAATTGAATATTGTACATAATATTGCGTCGTCTGTAGGTACCTTTACTTTGCTTACCAAAATGTGGAGATTATCACCAGTGATGCTTACTTTAAAAAAAGCAATAAAAGCCGTATATTTTGAATAAAAAACATTATATTTTTGGCATATCACAGAGTCAATTCTGTTCGAAAGTGGAATTGAATGTTGGCTCGGAAAACCTAAAACAAAATTATTTTTCGGAACTATAGCACTTTAAATTACACTGCATAACAAGCTTTTTCCGGTTTGAGTTCTGATAAAACAATTTTAGAAGTCTTTGATCTCCTGATTTCAAATCTGTTCTCCAAATTTTTCAAACACGTCCAGATTTTTAATTATTCACGGTTGAAAATTCGAAAAATTATATCTTTAATAGTTTTAAAACCCTATAAGTTTTAAGCTCATCACAGTACAGATTGATCATTCGGTTTTTGCATTAGGGCCTTTTAAAATTGTGCTTTTTCTTATTCACGTTTGGCCAATAATATTGCAACAACTTCAAATTTGTTTTCCTATTTGTGAGACAGTAGTTCAATTCAACTCGAACGCTTAATACTAGATTTTTATTCCGCGCAAAGGCTACTGTGCAGGCTTTCAAAAAGGCAAAAATCAAAAAGGCAAAAATCGCATTTTTAACTGCGAATAAATGAAATTCTAGACTTGATGAAAAAGTCAAGAGTACAGATTTAGAATCAGCGAGTCAAAATCTTTAAAAATTCTATAAGTCTTTTAGCCGAAGCCAAAAACCTTCGATTTTTTGCGTTGTTATTAAAGAAATTGACGTATATTTTTGGAAATGGCTTAATTCCGTTTCCGAACGCAAAAGAATCTGAGAAATTTCATTGATTTTCATAGTAGCTTTTAAAAATGTTCATATCTTTATTGGTTGCGGTAGCGATTGCCAACATTGCGTTTTAGGTGATTTTTTTTAGTGGGACTCTTTTTGAAGGCAAATGTCCTCCTTTTTTGATGGCCACGTCCTCTTTTTCTCAAAATGGAAATGGCAACCCTACCAATAACAAATATACAGAAGCAACTGCTGCTCAGCCAATGGAAACCGCATTAAAAACCATCTATGTAAGAGTGAGTAAATCCAGTTTTCTGAATATCAATTTGGTTTTCTAAACTTTTTTTTACCTTGTCGCAATTTTAATCAGAATTCCTGAATTTAAATTTCTATTAACAGAGTTTTATTAGAAAAAGTAGATAAATGTTAATCTTTTTTAAGCTAAATGTGCAAGTTCTTTCTACACTGAAAAAAAAGACATAACTAAAATTAAGGAAAAAATGTCTTTGAAAATTTATCATGAATTTTCCTAAAATTTAGTAAAATTTAACTAAAAAATGAGAAATTTTCTTAACAATGAGGAAAAAAGTTTAGTTCATTTACTTATAAGTAGTTCATAGTTTTCTTTAAATGGAATTTTTAAATATTAGGAAAAAAATTCTTACTGCCAAAGAAATTTTCCACAAATCTAAGAAACGTATCTTTATTTTTAAGACATATTTCTTAAAAAACAATTTAGTTCAAGTTTAGTTAAAATTTACTAAAAAAAACATCATCGTTTTTCTCTTCTTTGAATTGAGGAAGTGTATTTCTTAGAATATAGTTAATAACTTCTGAGAATTTAGTAAATAACTTCTTAGAATTTAGTTAAAAATTCAAAATGGCGATATCTCGAAAACTAAGCGAGATAGAGCGAAACGGACGAAATTTTCAAAAGAAAGACTACAAAGAAAAATATGGAATAGCCTAGCTCTGCATATCTGTCGGGGTCTCAAGACCCTAAATTTAGATCTAAAATTTGAAATTCCCGGATTTTATATATGCACATATCTCGGTAAATACTGCCAACACGAGAAAAAGTCCAACGGCATTTTTGTAGCTCTTGACTCGTAGAGCACTTCCGAAAAATACCCGAAAGCCCTCCGATTAATAGTTTTTGAGATATCCAGTTTTTAAGATTCTCAAGGCCCTATCAGACCCCTTATTACCGTATCTCAAAATCTAAGCAAGTTAGAGCGAAACGGACACAAATTTTGGGTCAAAATCTATGGGCACCCTTAAATGACCGGGGTCTTGAGTTAACAAGGGGCTGGACCCATGGGGTCCGAACCCATGGGTCCAGGGTCTAGACCCAATCCAGTTTTAAAATGTGAATGAACTAAAGTGTAATATAATTTTTCCCATCTTCTGGTTAAAATTGGCTTAAAATTAATTAACTTTGTTTTCCTTATTTTTGGGAAAATTATGAACTAAAACCAAGAAAAAAAATCTTTGGAGCCAAATCATTCCCTCTTTTTCTTAAAATTAAGTTAATTTTCCCAGATTTTAGTTCACTTTTTTTTGAGTGTAAATTTCCTTTAGCATTTTTTTAATTTCATTAAAAAAAAAATTATTTAGACAACTTATCAGATATTTTAAATCGTATTTACCAGTAACCTGTAGCGCAATTCACTAAATTTTTATCGACAAAAATCGGTTGTTATATTGTCAAGAATCGTTAATTATCGACAATTGCCTTTAAAAGCGATTCTATAAGATTTTTCTACCGAATTTTGTCGTTATTGAAAATCGTTAACTTATCAACAAAAAAATTTTTGAAGTAAAGTTAACGAAATTTTTCGGTTCTCAATACAAATAAACAAATTTCAAATTAACTATTTTTGTCGTTAATTGAAAAATTTATAGAATCACATATTCGTTAAAACAACCGACAATTCTCGTTAGTTAACGATATCGATAATTTTGTTAAAAAAGTTACTGAATCGCACTACTGTTCTGTATCAGGTTATCGGTAACTCATTATTTATTAACAAGATGTAACCTGTTTTGTATTAGGCTATCGGTAACTTATTATTTGTTAACAAGAAGTAATCGAGCTGGTAATGAGCCCTCATTACATAGAATGCAGGCGGTAATGGGGACTTATTACAAAGTTTTTACTGGGTTGTTGGTAATGGGTTTTTACTCTATATTTGTAATCTGAGGCAGTAACTACTTATTTATCTCCATACTCTTCACTAGTTATTTTTGTCTCACGCCCTTGTTAAAATAATTAGTGTTTCATTCAATAAGTAACTACTTATTAACATCTGTTTCGGATTACAAAACCCATTTCTAGTAATGCCAATTTTTGCTGGGGAGTGTAATGTAGTGTGTGTGTTATAGCACACAATAAACAAAACGGCTTTTTAATGTTATTTTTTGTTGATATGCTATAGGAAAGTGGCTAGAGGCTAAGCCCAACAAACAAGAGGTCGGTGGTTCAAATCTTGGTGGGGACTAAAGAAAAAAGATGTAAATTTTTAAAAATAGAAAATAGCAATCAATTGTAAGTAAATAAAAATAAATAAAATTTAATTATGTAAATAAAATCAATTTATAACAAAAAAAAATTAATATTTTTTTTTTTTAAATTTTTAAATGAACAACAAAAAAATGTTATTGGTGACACCCTTCATCATATTGATGACACGTTACATTGGACGAAAAATTATGCAACATTTCATCATATTGATGTAACTTTTCATCAATATGAAGAAGCTTTTTCTCTGAGTGCTGTTTTTGTTTAGGTACAAAAACGACTGTTATAAACGCATTATTTGTGGCAATTAAAAAAGTTTATCATCAAATTTGTTTTGGATACTTTCCCCAAACCATAAAAATAAACTAAATTAATTTTATTGTCTTTTGTTATAAAATTTTGGGATAAATTTGTAAAACTGTTAAGTTTCACCTTTAGAATCATTAAATTGACACCTTTGTTTTTAAATTTCTATTGTGCTAGGTAAGTTTTGTGGAAAATTTTTTGCTTCAGTCCATTTGTTAACATGACTACACACAGAGAAATGTTTAGTTGGAATTCCATTATGAAAATGGAATTTTGATAAATCTTATAAATTTTTAGTTGTTATTGTAAATTTGATATCACCATACCAAATAAATAACAGCAGTAATAATTAATTATCAATCGTGACCGAATGGATGTATCAACAACTAATAATTTGGTAAATATACCCAAACTAAAAACTAATAACGTTTTTGAAAAATATTTAGTAAGTACAACCGTTTCTATTAGTCTTTATTTTCCCTCTCGACCAATAATCATTTGTTTAAATTAATAAATTCAAAAAACATTAGGAAATAGTATCCACAACTGAAAATGTTGGTTAACTTAACCAAATTTTCAATAATTTTTTATTTTTGAAAAAATTTACTAAATTATTAATTTGTATTGGTATTCTTAACTAATAATTGGTCGTTAAGATTTCATTTCGATAATAAAACTAAAACGTCAAAAAAATTAAAATAGTAATTAGTTTAAAATAAATTTTTATTGTGGTCAGACGTTTTTTAAAGTTTTAAAATAAAACTCTTGTAAAATTCCGTAAAAAATGTCGCAAATTTTGACGGTAAGTTGACACTGCCGAAATACAAACAATTTAAATCAATAAATCTTATTTTAGATATTTGCACACGCAACTTTAATTTTAAGCCAACTATAAAAACCTGTGAAACAGTTTCCAAGAAATCATTAGAGTCCGAGATTTCCAGAGAGTGGTAACAAATTTAGGGTTTATAAATGCCAGAATATTGAAATAAACAAACACCCAAAACTATTCTCAGAATCGAAGACATTTTCTATAGGAAAAATTACTCAAAATCTGAGACTTTCTGTAGGCAAAATGCCTCAAAATTTGAGACGTTTTCTGTAGGAAACATTTTTCAGAACCTTAGACTTTTTCACCGAATCTGAGACTTTTCCTATTTCAGAATTTGAGACTTTTCCTCATTATCTTAGACTTTTACAACGGGAAAAATTCTCAGATACTTCTACATTTTTTCTTTAGAAGGTATTCTATTATATTTGCTGAGATCCTGAAATCCTCGGATTTCGAGATATGTTTCTATAATAAAAAAATCTAGAAGTCTGTAAGATTTTTTTCATTTTTTCATTGACATTTTTTCTTAAGAGATATATTTTGACTTCAAGTTATTTTTGCTCTAGAAAGTCTCACAGATTCTACGACAATTTTTTTTAGAAAAATTCTTAGATTTTTAAATTTTTTCTATCAGAATTATCAGTTTTAATTTATCTTTTTTATTGTATGTATGTATTTATTTCACTTTTTAAATTATAAAATTTTTACTATCAAATAAATAAGTAAAATTGCTTGAAAAAAATATTAAAAATTTTATTTCAAAAGAAAGAGTTTAAAAAAATATTGATTGGTACAACTATATAACGCTTTTTAAAATTCGATCACTCTAACCAATGTCAATTTTAACATAAAAATATTCGGTTCTTATAATAGATATTTACCGGTAGAGACAACTGAACTGTCAGTAGAGGCAACTGAATATTGTGATAGTTGGTGCAACCGCAAAAATTCAGTTGGCAAACAATTCAGTTGCAACAACTGAATCTATTTTCTGTGTGTATTAAAATCATTAATAACTAAAAACTTAACCCATTATAAATATTTTTGGTTGAAGCAGACACATTCTACTTGAATTCATTTAAGAGTTTCTTCTGCTAAATAAATATATTTTTGGTATTATAAATACAAACAAATATAGACTGTTAAGCAATCAACGAATCCCTTAGATTGTTTACAAAATACTTTTGATAAAGGTCATTTATCTTGATTATCTTATGAATTTTTCGATATTTTAGTTTTGCTTTCAGTAGATATATTTCAGTATTTGACACTTTAATATCATCCTTCAACACTTTAGTTTTTTTTTTTTTGTTGTTTGATGGTCAAGAGATAATCGTATTTTGAAAGATTAAAAGATTAGAAAAATTTGAAACATGTGTTTAGTTTATTTAACAAATTGTTTATTTATATTTAAATAAAAACTATAAACAATTGTTTACTCTTCGGCATTTAGTAATTTTGTAGTTTATCGTTCACAAAATTATTTTTTTTTTTTAATTTTTAATTTGAACGAAGTGAAATTTAAATCTTTTAAGTTTATCAACAATTTGACATAATTAATTATAGAGGAAAAAGAAATGGGTAGTTAGTAGGGTATTTAATCGATTAACCGTTAATCGGTTAACCGATTAATTTTGTTCGATTAACTGTTCGAATAATTTAAAATGGCTTAAATTCTAATAACAAATAAATTGGTTATTTTTTCTCGAAAATCTGTTATGATTTTCGAGACAAAAGAGAAATCTGTCAGAACATCAGAAAAATCTGCTTAGACATTTTCTAGAAAATGTTTGTTTTAGAAAATTTGTCGTCAAGAAAACTTTAATAGTTTGCTTTTTAATTTAAACTTTAAAAAAAAATAAAAAAAAATGTTTCTATAAAATTATAAATAAAATCTACCCGAGTAAAAAAGATTATATATAATTTTACTTATTTTTATATAAACATATATTATTTGATAAATTTATACGTAAATTGTTTTGCTATCATATAAGATTATATATATTTGCACTTCGTATTTTTTTCTTATATAAAATTATATAAAAGAAAATGTTAAGTTATACATAATAACATATGATTAAAGTTAGTTTATATAATTACATATGAAATATAAAATTCTGTCTGTTTTTTTACATAATTTAATATAACAAAATATTTGAAGACATTTTATATAAAACTTTATGCAACTTTTTTCTGAATCATATGTAATCTTATATGAGTAAAATTAAAAAAAAAATCTAAGTCCATATAATTTGATATAACTTTTGAAAATTTTTCCAAGTCCAGAATTTTTTTTTTTTAAGTTCCAAACCTAAACCTTAAACATTTGTTTTAAAAATTTTATATGTTATTATATATAATGCAAAATTTATGAAAAAAAGCTAAGTTCTTTATATATAATTTAATATAATTTTTTTTGGGTTTTTTTTTTTGGATTTTTTTTTATTTAATTATATATAATTGCATAAATTTTTCTAAAAAAGGGGCCAATTTTCGCATCAAATCATATAAAATTATATTAAAATCACATCAAATTATATCAAATTTAATGCAACTTTATATGGTTTTATCGACTCATTTTTCGCATCAAATTCTATATGAATATATATGATGTCTTTATATAATTAAATATAAACATATATAATCTTTTTTACTCGGGTACTGATATTTTTTTAATTTTGTCAATTACACGGTGCTAGTCGCAAAAATTAACAAGTTGGGTACCCTGCTGGTAAAGCTAATTCGGGTACGCTGAATTCAAACGTTTTTCGAAGTTAGCGCTCGTAAAGTTGAAAAAGTAAAAAAAAAATGTTATTAAAAATTTTTTTTCAGAAATCTTATAAAAATTTTACAAAATAACATGCATTTAACTAAACTCTGTAAATTTACAGAGTTTTTCTGTATTTTTTTTTTTTTTTTTGCATTAAATGCATTCTAGAAATATATGAAAATTTACATAGTTTTATTTGCTAATTAGTGGTTTATTTAACCAATATTTTACTATAAACTCTGTAAAATAACAGTTTTTTTTTGTCCAAATTATTATATAGAGTTTTAAAATAAAATTACAGAGTTTTCTCTGTAAAAAAGCTTTCATATTTTACCAATATTTTACTATAAACTCTGTTAATTAACAGATTTTTTCTGTCAAAATCATATTACAGAGTTTTTTAGTAAAATTACCAAGAAATGTTGTTAGCTGGGAAAGTATGGTGTACTCTGTTAAATTGGCAGAGTTTTTCTGTAATTGAACATAGTTATTATTTTGAGTGTAGCAAAATAAAAAAAAAAATTGAAAAAAAATTTCATCGAATAATTTTTTATTTGTTTGTATATTCAATACACTCAAAATAATCACTCTGTTAAATTACAGAGATACTCTGCTGAGCCAGCAGAAAATACCATAGATTTCCAACCAGCAAGATTTTTTGTTATTTTACGAAGAAAACTCTGTAAAATGATTTCGATAAAAAAAAAACCTGTAAATTTACAGAATCATCTGTAAAATATTGATAAAAGCGACCAGAATTTTACTATTTTATTTGATTTCTGATCAATTTCTCTTTCCTTAATGTGTAAGTAGTGTTGACAATTGGAAAATGCCACCGAGTAAATTTGCCCGCTTTAATGCTTCCAAATTGTAAATTTACTTTTTTTATTTTTGTGAAAATTACGATGTATTTTACGAGTACACTCATAGAAATCCTACAGTAAAAAATACAGTAAATGTGTTATAACTTTAAATTTACTACATTTTTACTAACTTACAGTATAATTTTAGTTTTTAGTACGTTTTTTTTATAAGTGACCATTACTAAATACTGATTTTTTACCGGTTTTCTACTAATTTTTGTTATTAAAAATTGAGAAAAAAATATATATACAATTTTGTTTAAAAATCTAAGAAAAGACCATTTTGGTACAAAATTTATCAAAAAATGAAAAGATTTAAAAAAAATTGGATTATAAAAAGCTTAGGTTGAGACCATTATTTTATTGTTTTTTTTCACAAGAATTTTTATATCTAAATCAATTTCTTAAAAATTGTATTATTTTTTTTTAAATTAAAACGAGACCTTAAAATGTTTTCTTTAATATAATATACTTATTCTACAATGTAGAATCTACATCATCTTAGAAAGACCATTTGTATAACAATAAAATATTACGATCATAAAATATCCTTGTGTTGTAAAATACACGTGTTTGAGAATTTGGATTTTCCGTTTTTTAAAATCAAAAAAAAGGAGAAAAAGAGAGAGTAGGAGAGTATGAGCAGAGATGCCAACTATTTGAGAGCAAAACGCGCACAAAAATTTTATAAACGGGTAAAAACGCGTAAATTTGCTTGAAAAAAAGGGTAAAAAAGCACTGGGCTGTTTTTAAAATAGATAAAAAAAATGTTTTTATTCAAACAAAATTTTTGATAAGTTTGTTGGTTAAACTTTTGAGCGACCGATATAAATCGCTGTACAATTTTACATGGTCTGCATTTTCCACTTCAAAAGCCAAATTTAGTCTTTGAACTTCACCCAGAACAGAATTCAAATATTAAACCAAAATTCAAAAAAAAAAAAACCTACAAAGAATGGCATTTTTTTAGAGGTTGGTTTAGTTCTTCAAGAGAAAACATTTTCCCCTTAGTCCGATTTTGCCCCTTTTCCGAACTTAATACGACCAATAGTTATTGACCATAATTATAAATTCGTTCCATATTTTAGGCGTCTAGCTCTTAGTTTGAACTGCATATTGCTTTTCACAAATAGACAGACGGACATTCAAAAAATGTCTTTGAATCGATCAAAAATCAATAAAATATATACTTTGTGAAGTCTCCGACTTATATTTCGATGCGTTACACTCGAAATAACAAACTAAGTAAACCGCCATACTTTGTTTGGAGGCTATAAAAAATAATTTTAAAAAGCACTAAAAGCACAACCTGAAAATTTAAAAAGCACCACGTTTGTGCGTTTTTCTAATTTGGCACTAGGTCAAAAATTTTCGCGTTTTGACACATCAAAAAGCACTAGATCTAGCGCGAAAAGCACTAAGTTGGCATCCCTGAGTATGAGAGTATTTATATTGAGAATACATTTTTAAAGACTGTTGTCAACAAAGAGTTTTCTTGCTAAAAGTAGCGATTTTAGTTACGTATGTAGCAAGCAATAGATCGGATTTTATCTAATACCCTGTTCTCACGAGCATCTAAAAACGGTTTTAAACGACATTTGTTTTAATTAAAAAAAAAGTGTTCACACGTAATTTCACTCGTTTTATTTTGGTTTTTATGTTTTTATTTTGACATTTGCATTATCAGCTGATAAACATGTACACATTTCAACAACAAACGAAATTAAAATATTAAAATTATATTCATTAATTATACATATAACTGTTTATAATGTTCAAGAATTGTTTAAAGATAAAAATAGCACGATTTTTTTTTTGTATTATTTACATTTTAGTAATAAACAATGTTGCCAATATTAATAAAATGCTTTAAAAACGCTGAACATTCAAAAATACTCAATTCAACCCCTGGAATTCCGCTCGTTTTAAATCGTTTTAATTTTAAAACGAGCTAAAAACATTTTTATTTTGACATATTACAACAAAAAAATGTATGGTAAAACGAGTCATAAAAATGGTTTTTAAGCATAAAACGAAAAATGTTGCTAAAAATGGTTTTTAGCTGTAAGTGAGAACAGGGTATAAGTCACACACATTTATTACCAACTTGTTATTTTAAATGCCAATTTTAATCTTCTCAAATGAAGGGCTTATTGTAAAAACTCGATAAGCAACATTTCATTTTATGGTGGTTTTGGCCTTAAAACTTTTAAAATAATGTAGAAAATATAACTTTTGCAGAACTTTTATTCTCAATATACTTGTACGAAGGGTTAAAGCAAGACTTCTGCAAAAAATCTGTCAATGGAACATCAGCAGAAGGCGAAAAACAGGAAAAAATAAAATGTTGCTTATCAAGTTCTTGCAGTAAGCCCTTCAAATGTAAAAAATTTCAATGTAAACGGTACAGATTACAAAGTAGAATAAAATCGCATTTTACAAGATTAAAATTCCAATGTAAACGCACTATTAGTCAATTTTCAAAACGAAAAAAAAATGTCAATCAATTTTTATGTCCGAAAATTAAAAAAAAAATGTATGAAAATTTTTTTTTCTAAAATCATTTTTAATAAATTTTTTTACTATAAAACTCAAAAAAATGTAAATGGGACTAAGAAAGTTTTTATATTTTGTAAAAGTTATAATAATAATAGTTTTGATCACTTGATCAATTATTTTTTTTTTATTTATTGTTTCCATTTATTTACAACTCATTTTTAATAAATTCACCCTAACCGAGAACTGGTAACAATTACCGTCGTCTCGTTGTAGCGAAAAAAACCAAGGGTTCTGGTGGGAATCGAACCCACGACCCCCACGTTGAAAGGCTTGCACGCTACCAACTAGCCTACGGGGGCCCCTATATATTTTGTAAAAGTTTGGAAATTTGGTTTTGTCCTATTGTCCCGGCTTAGGGATAGTTTTTTTTGAGACAGTTTAATTATAAGTCCAATTTTTATCTGTCACGTAATAGGCATTTTAGTGATATGTGCCGTTTTCATCAGTGACGGGATAAATGATTTCGGATCGAGAAACACCCTTTTCCTGCAGGAAAATTCAATCAAAATTAATAATTCAATTAAAATTTTAAAAAATGTGTAAACAACAAAGTAGTGTTTTTTAAGCAATTAATAAAAAAACAATATATTTTATGTGTCTAATACTGCATACAGACTAGCGTGATTTTAAAATCACCATGTGATTTTCCTTTTGATTGAATTTGAGAGTTTTTTAGTAGATTCTGATTGAATTTTCAAATTGAATTCAAGATATTTTTCTACACAAAGAGGAATTCATTAAAAAATCTCCATGAAAATATCAGTAGTTTCATCCACTTTCTACACTACAAATGAACACCTAAAGAGGAATTCATTAAAAAATCTCCATGAAAATATTTTTCCAGTAGTATCATCCACTTTCCCTTATCACACGTCTTCTATAGTTATCTTTAATATTGTATTTATTTCAATACAAATTATTGATCTCAATCATAAAAAATTCGAGTTTTTTTGGTAATTGACTCAATTTTATGAATCACCATTTCCTTGTTAAACAATTTAAAGCCAAAGCCTTTATTGTGATTACTGTAAAAAAAACCGCTATTTTTGCGGAAAAACAACAAATTGGTAACATTGTTATTCTCAAGGCTCTCTTTATTTAGTTACAAAAAAATCTTCAATCATGTAAACGTGAAGCGGAATTGTTTTTTTTCAGGTAATACACAAAGTTCTTTAAATACTGCTATATTTATAACACAACAAATATATATTTTTTTTCATTTATAACATTAGGTAAAAAATCTGGAAATATATTTTAAATTTACAACAACAGCGCAACATAATCATAAAACCTTTTAATTGGCGTCATCATGTGTGCAATTTTTGTTTACCAAGCGTAAGTTTTTTGCATTTTCTTACCCACGTATACACATTTTATGTGTACATTTTTTCCAATTTGTTTTTCAGATGCAAGCGGTGTGTAAATAATTGAAGAACTCAACAAAAAACAAACACACATCTCAAAATTATTAATTTTAAACTGATTGTGTTCTTTAAGTGAATTTTGTGTTCAATTTGATATTTTTATTAATTTAATTTATTTATTAAAAAAATATAATTTTTATTTATTTTAAATTTCATTTGGAAATTTATTTCACCACAATACTAACAATTTTACTGTAAAACTGAAAATTTTCTAATTTTTTCAGTTACTCTAACTTTACCATTTTTTTATAACCGCGTTAGTAAAATTTGACTAACGCGTTGTAGGGCCCTTTAATACTAACGTGTCAGCATTAATAACAGACTTTTTAGTAAGGAATACTGTAGGATTTCTATGAGTGTACCTCCAATTTTACCCGACATCCTCGTAAAATTTACCAGGTTTTATTGTAATTTAAGACGCTTTTTAAAGAGCGGTTGAAATATTTGGGAGTTTTTTGAAGAGCTTTTATTTAAAAACTGTATTACAGAGCACTAAGTTAAATTACAGTTGAAATTTAGTATTTTGGTTACGAGAAAATGTATAAAATCTGTATTTTACCAAAAAACTCTGTTTATTATCTATAAAATAGAGATTACAAAGTAAAAACTAAAATTACAGATAAAATTTTGTTTTTCGGTTACAAGAAAATACAAAGTATATTCTTAAAATCTGTATTTCGACAGATAACTTTGTCAAATGTCTGTCGAATTAAGATTACAGTCATTTTACAGAGTTTTTAACAGAGTAATTATTTTGAGTGTAGAGTTTAGATCAGCGACAGGCAAACACATACTATCATATTTTTTCTTTTTGTGTGTAACATGTAGCACTCTCAAACTCAATGCACTTAAAGAAACTTATAGTAAAAATAATAACACATTTAACCATTTAAAAAATAAAAAAGATAATAAATGACATTGGTTAAAATGTCTAGCAATGTAATATTTAGTGAAAAGTGACAAACTAAGCATTCTAGTTTACCAAAAAATGTTCCTTAAACAAGAATTTGACATTAAAATTCTTTATTGATTATTTCTCTAAGTATATTTTAAACAAGAAGAGAAGAGAGAATTGTGTTTTTTTGACAGTGTTGCCATAAGAGAATTTTGAAAAAATGCTAAATGGCAGAAAAAAAAGTGCTAAAATGCTCTACAGACCAAAAAAAAAGTGCTAGATTTTTTTTCTTTTATAAAATTAAGAAGTAATGCTTTTTAACAATAACTCTAGTTTAACACGAAAATGCGCACTAACTTCGTCTACATATTTTTTTTACCGCTAAACTTAAAAATTTTATTGAAAAAAATTTTCACGGATACATATTTCTAACAATTTTTTTATCGTTTTTTTGACATACCTCCGATCTACTCGCGATAAAAACCAAATTAAAATTAATCAAATTTGCAACAAAATTTACACACGTTACTTTCCCATCCTTCATAAGTTTACGCGCGATAGTCAAATATATTGTAAAAATTATTTTTTTTTATCAAAAAACTCATTTTTAATTTTTTTTAAGGAATCGTTGCAAATAAGCAAGTTTTTTTTGTTTACCTTAAAAGCCTGAACCTATTCAAATGTAACAAAATGGGTTTCATAAAAATCTATAGGCAATCACCAAAGTTATAAGAATTGTTTGAAACTACGCAAAAAAATTTCCTTATTTTTTTTTTATTTAAAATACAAGAATAAAACTTGGTTAAGTACCATAGTGTTTTTTGTGTTTATTAAATAAAATAAACTTTATTTTCATATATTAAGCAGTGTTGCCACTTTCTGGATAATTATCCAAAAGTGGTACAATTTCAAAATCTTTGGATAGTTTTTGGATAATGAAATTTTTTGAGTAATTTTTGTGTAATTTCACCTCAACAAAGTTCCAAATAATTTTGGTCATATTTTAGTTATTTTTATTATTTTATCGACATTTTCGGCTTAAAAAAACATTAACAATATGGACTTTAGCAATTTTTATTACTAGATAATAAATAACGGACATGCATTTTTGTTGGACCATAAAAACCTAGTCTAAATTTTTTTCAATTTTTCTGGAGAATCCTTCTTCCAAAATCTGAAAAATGTTCTTGAACTTATTTAATTATTACCACTCTCCCATTCCTCAGTTAAAAGAATTTTCAGACGAGTCGACCTGGCAAAGTTTTCTGAATAAAGCTCTTGTTTTTATAGCCTTAACACAAACAGAATAAATGAATTTATGTTATTTGAAATACGGATGGCTCTCCTCTTCTTTTGAAATTATTCCGAAAACAATTTGACAAACGGATCAAATATTCAACATACAAGGTACCCCAAAAGGAAAAATGTTAACGTACTATTGAAGTTTAACAAAAAACTGGAAAGAAGATAAATAAATTTCTTAGTATCTTTAATTTTTTTTAATTTCTATGATCTCTTGATATAATATAATATAATTTTTTTAGTGAAAACAATTTTTTTTTTGGTTAAAAAATTTTTTTGTTTAATTTGTGATATTTTGGATAATTTCGTGTGTAATTTCCAATTCTTTTGGTGGCAACACTGATAATAAGTCATAACTTCGGTGATAACCCATAGATTTTCATCAAACCGACTTTTTTGTCTTAGTTAAGAATTAGGCTTAAAAGAAACCATAACATTTTTTTTTGTTACGGTTTCATTCAAATTCATATTTTCTTACTCAAAATGCATTTTTGTCATATGTATGCCAATTCCACGTTATCAAATGTGTTGATTGGAAAAATAATGTTTATACGATTTGTTGCAAGTATGATTCTCTTTACAATGGTTTCAATTGCTAGAAGTTCGGATGTATACAACGCGATATATAAGGAAAATAGACAGAAAAACTTTTTTTTTTTAAATAACTGAATCCGTGAAAACATTTTTTTTATATTTTCTAAACTTTTTAATTTCAATTTATACTTTCTTAATTTCTTGGGATTCCTGATTTTTAATTGGGCGCCATGAAATAAGCCCCAAGAAGAAAAAATAAATAAATTCTATACGATTTGGGAGTTATTTCATTATACAGGTGCAAAGAAAGCGCCGCAGGCAAAAAATTTTTGCAAGAGATTAAAAAACAAATTAAAATGTAAAAAAAATGCTAAAAATGCTAAAAAAATATCAAAAAGTGCTAACTTAGCACTTGGCACTTTTTTCCAAAACTTTAGTGCTAAGTCCAAAAAAAAAGTGCTAGATCTAGCACTAAAAGTGCTAAAATGGCATCACTGTTTTTTGATTTTGTTTAATGAGTGAGAGCATGTAGGTGTGAGAGTTAAAACGCCGCGTAGTGCTTTTGCCTGTCACTGGTTTAGATGATAAAAATTCAGAAATTGTCTAAATAATATGAAAAAAATTGTTTTTTTTTTCTTAAAAATAAAAAAAAAATAATCGCGAATATCGCTAATATATACGCTAACTTTGAAAAAACTGATATTACAATGGGATTTAGTGTACACGAACTAGCTTTTCCAGATGGCTGTCAAATTCAAATCAAACTAAAAATATTTGTATTGAACCAATTTTTTTACGAAAATAAACCCAACAAACATCAATTCCAGCCTTTGAAAAAAAATCAAAGTGGCACTAAATATCAAGGGTGTTTTTCAAATTGTTTTCAGTGATAAAAATTTAAACATTTAAACTAAATTTGAAACATGTTGGAAATATTTGTTTTTTCCTATACTATTAATTCTTTTCAAAAAAATATAAACATCAAATTGATTTGCCATGTTTCGTAAACCTAATATCGAACATTGATTATGGGTGGAAATAATTTTGTTTTCAAATGTTGTTCAATTCCGAATTTCAAATTGTTAGAAAACTTAAAATTTTGTTTTAAAAATTAAGAAGAAAAATCTAGAAATTTTATGTATTTTTATGCATTTGTGCCAATTAATTGAATGCTATAAGTATAAAAACTTGCATAAACGTTTAAAAAGTAAGTACACATGAGTTTATGAAAAAAAGTTATACATTTAATAACGTCTTTTCTTTAAAGATTTCGAATTTTAAAGAGCAGACGGCTGAAGAAGAAGACCTGGAAGGAGACGACCTCAAAAATGGCATTCGATGTAATTTTTTTATTAACAATTTTTAGTCAAAATAAATAGCAAATATTATTAAAATTCGTATTTACAGTTTTTTTTTAATAAAAAATAGTATTGAGGTTCATTTGAAAAATAATGTTAAATTAACATTATAAATAAGGCTGAGAATTCTTTGAAAACTACACTAAAATTCAATTAGATAGTAAGCATATTTTCAAGCTAAAAATATTTGTGTACATTGGAGAAACATTATACATTCAAAAAATCTCAAACTATATATCAAATCTAAATAAACTTGAAAATTTTACTTGAGAACTAACATGCCGTTTTCTTTGAGAATGCTATTGTTTTCACGTTGAGAACTATGTTATTTTCAACCGGTTTTCAAGGCTAAGGTTTAAATTTTAAACTTGCTATCAATATAATATTCAATGTATTTCAAAGGTAAATGTTTGTTGGGAAGTTTTTTCACGAACAAAAAATTTTTCGCGAAAAAAATCACGGTATTATGGTTTGTTGTGTTAGTTTAACAGACTTGAATGGTTTTAAATTTTAAAATTATCGCAAAAGTTTAAAAATATCGTTTTAATTGTACTAAAGCATCAAACTTTTAAATCGCGAATATCGCGAATACGAGCGCTAACTTCGAAAAACGGCTAGCACCATTGAATTCAGCGTACCCGAATTAACTTTACGAGTAGGGTGCCCAGCTTGTTTAAAAAAAAGTGTCAAATTCGAGCACAGTGTTATTATTGTCAATCGTTTTAATTGTATAAAAAACGAAAAAAACAACACCTTGAAAAACAAACTTAGAAAATTTTCTTAAAAACTGATGACAGCAAACTATTTTTGTATAATTAAAAAATAATATGCTAAAAATATTTTAAAATTCAGCAAAACGAATCAGTAAAAACGCAATAAAAATTTCTGTTATTTTGTAAAACTAAATGACAGAGATTTTAGTAAAAATATCAATTTTAGCAGAAAAATCCGCTGAAAGTTTGCTAAATCAAATTGAAAGTCGTTTTACAGATTTTAACATGATAATGATTTTAGGCTGGTGTCTAATTTTAAAAATGATGCAGGACGCCACCTCAGTTTGACTATATAAGCTACCGACTAACAAAAAAGAAAAGAAGAATTACTGTTTTCATTTTCTTTAAACCAAAAATTTTAATAACTTGGGTTTGTAACTTGGATAATAATTCACCTCGTGGTGAATAAAACCGTTTTTCACCAGCTGGTGAATAAAAAGTAACATAATTATTTTCCAAAAAAAAAAAAAAAAAAATTTATCATCAAACTTTTTTTTCATCAAAAATTTTTTTTCATTAATTTTTTTCATAAATTTTTTTTTTTGCATCAATTTTTTTGCCATCAAATTTTTTTCCATCAAATTTTTTTTTCATCATTTTTTTTTTTATCAATTTTTTTTTTCATAATTTTTTTTTTCATTATTTTTTTTCATCAAACTTTTTTTTTCCTAAATTTTTTTTATCATAGTTGTTTTTATCATATTTTTTTTTATCATTTTTTTTTCATCAATTTTTTTTTCATCAAATCTTTTATCAAATTTTGTATTATCAATTTTATCTCACCAAAAATTTTTTTTTTTCATCAATTTTTTTTACATCAAAAAATTTTATTTTTTCATCAAAAAAAATTCATCAAAAAATTTTTTTCATCAAAATTTGTTTTCTCCAAAAATTTTGGGTTCATTAAATTTTTTTTAACATAATTTTTTTTTTTCGTGAAAAAAAATCATTTTTTTTTACCAAAACTACTTTTTCACCAAGTCTAAGCTTTTCGCATAAAAGTTTTCCATTTGTTTATCAAATGTACATAAAACAAATGAGAATGTTGTATTCTATTTTGCACTTATTTTTTCACTCACTTACGAAATGTACAGCACTTTTGGTTTTTTTAATGGGGTCCTCGACTGATATTTCAATTCGTTTTGCACGGAATAGCAAAGTGATATAACATTATTTTTTCTAAAAAAACTTTGCTTTGGCAAGTACACCCAAATCTTCCGCAAAACATTATCATGATTTAATGTTTTGGGCAAGAGTACAAAATTCGCAGGCATTTTTTTCATCAAATTTCTATAAATGAACTACTAGTTAGTCACTAAATGAGACTAGTTGTAGGTTAATGTTAAGCAAAACTAACGACTATAAGTCGCCCTAAGTGGCAATATCAGTATCTTTGGAAAACTGGCAACACCTAACATTTGTGTCTAAAATATAGACCATGTCTGGCAACGTTTGCAAAAATAAGTACTTAGATCAGAATTGATGAAGGAGAGGAAGAAGAATAATGATTACTAAAAAATAAGTTTATTTACATAAAATAGCAATAACAACACTTCTGTTAGAAAAAAACTACAGCAACAACACCACTCGAATTGAAAAAATCAGATTTAGTTGATACTTGCTTAACAGCCTTCGTGGCGTATCGGTCTAGAGTGATTGTACGTTACAAGCAGTTAATAGCAAAGTATTACAGATGATGATGGGTTCAATCCTCGGCAGCTGCGATCTGTAAATAATTTTCACATATAGAGTTCTATTGACTATTAACTAAATAAATTTGACATTAAAAGTTTTTCTGAAGATTATTATAACTGGATAATATGAAACTAGTAAGAAACAAACCAGGATGTCTTAAATTTTTAGAAAAATTAAATTTTTCTTTCACACTTTTCTCAATTCAAAAACCATATAATCTAAATTTGTTTAAATAGAGAAAAAAAATCAATTTTTTTTTTCATCAAGATTTTTTTTTTCTAAAACTTTTTCTTTTTATAAATTTTTCTTTTCATTAAATTTTTATTTTTTTAATCAATTTTTTTCACCAATTTTTTATGAAATTTTTTATTACATCAAATTGTGTTGGTCATAATTTTTTTCAATGTTTTTTTTTAATCAATTTTTTTTCATTAATTTTTTTTTCCTCATTTTTACCAAAACTACTTTTTTACCAAGTCTAAACTTTTGACATAAAAATATTCCATTTGTTTAACAAATGTACAAAAAACAAGTGAGAGTGTTAAATTCTTCGGTGCCGAATCTTTTATAATCTCTAAAATGTAAAAACACTTTTTTTGCACTTAAGTAATACAGTCATTTACCAAATTTACAGCTCTTTTGGTTTGGACTGCATCTTGCTTTCCACAGACAGATAGACAGATGTATATAGCTAGAGTGTCTTATTATATTATAAAAACAGTCTTACAAACTTTTCCTGGTACCAAAATATGTGGAATTTCAAGTTGATTGGCTATTTCATTTATGAACGATCGTCTGATAAGGACAGAAACATTGGCTCGAGGAATCGCGGTTTAATTGTCAAAATAGATATCGACTGCGGTAGGCTAGTTGGTAGCGTGCTAGCCTTTGAACATCGGGGTCGTGGGTTCGATTCCCACAAGAACCCTTGGTTTTTTTCGCTACAACGAGACGACGGTCATTGTTACCAGTTCTCGGTTAGGTTGAAGTTATTAAAAATGAGTTGTAAATAAAAAGAAAGAATAAATAAAAATAATTGATCATGTGACCAAAACTATTATAAAAACTATTTATATCGACTGCGGTTATAAACAGAACATTGAGTCCCGACCAGTCAGCTACTTTCTTTATTGAATTCATCTCTTTTGAAATAGTCTGACAGTCTTCGAAACAGGCTCAATTTAAAACACCAAATTTCACTTGCTCGTGTAACTATAATTTATCGGTGTAAAATTGTATGAAAGGGCAATTACCAGAAATTTGTCCTATTTAAGACTTCATGGATCGTATATCGTAATATAGTTACGCTTCCTGTCTAGGAAGCTAGAAGCAATTTTAATGCCGTCTTGTAAATTTATATCAAAAAACTAATCTCTGTAATAATTTTTTTCCCAATAATCTTTCATCTTATTTTTTTATAGCAACAAGTTGTGAAAGACTTTTTTTTATAATTTATTTACTGAAAATAGTATTTATAAGATACCATTGTTAAAATGTTTATTTAATGTGTTGATAACATGCTATTAAACCATTTATTAAATATTTTGTGTAATCTATAAGAGAAAAACAATATTGATTGAAAAGACAAACTTGATTGAATAAATGAATAGACTAGCGATTCAAGCAAATCCATTCAACGGTACATTTTGATTATAATACCTACACAGAAAAAAAAATATTTAAGAAAATTTTAATAAACACGTTTATTAAAAATAAAAATATTTTTAATAAAATTTTTTATTGTATCAATAAAAAAATTTATTGAAATTAAAAAAAAACTATGTTCAACTCATTCCGTCGGCAAGTTTTGTTGTGTTTCTTTTTTTCACACATAGTAATTTCAAATAAAGTAATAACTTAAAAAAAAAACAAAAAATATTAAAAAAAAAAAAAAAAAAAGTTGGGTCTGATGGGGATTCGAACCAACGACCCCCAAAAAAAGTAATAAGTTTATCCACCGCTTAGCGCATAACGCCAAAACAGTGTTATAGTTTTGTCGGCTAAATTCTGTCATCTACTTACAAGCAAGAACAAAATAGAAATAAAAACACAATTTATTTGTGAATGCGTGTGTGTTTGTATAGTTGTGTGTTAAATATTTTTACTGTTATAAGTTAGAGAATGAAAGCGATGCACTCAACTAAATTAGTCAGTATTTTTTTCTATTGTTAATTTCAATTGAGAATTTTTTCTGTTACCATTACTGACAAAATTATGTGAGTGTTTCAGAATTCTTGTTTACTTTTATTTAAAACCAAATTGATTTTATGCGTTAAAACTTGTTGTCATGCTGTAGCTCAGTTAGTTAGACGGCCGGCATTCTAAACAGGAGGTATGCTGTTCAAAGCTCAATGGAAACAATAAATCAGTGAAATCCAAAAAATCATTTTCTATACACAATTGTGCCACAACAACAATAAAAAAAACTCACACCGACGCTTGTTCTCTTCTATTTCTGTTTGATTTCAGTCGTTAATTGAGTGTTAACGAGTATAGATGTGCGGATGCTTACTGCTTTTTTTCAGCTTTATTGTTTTTTCAGCTTTGATTTAATTTCAAAATAAACCAGCAAACAAAATAGTATAATGGAAGACAGAAATTTTTGTTTTGCCATTAAAAATGCTTTTGGTAACATGCAATGCATTTTATGTTACCAAACATTTAAAACAAAGAAAACATTTTCAATTAAAAGGCATTTTGACCTTTTTCACAAAGAAATAAATTATTTAAAAAAGGAAAATGTTTTTTCTTGAGCAAAAAAACTTTTATATGCAAAAAATTAAAGAATGGGTTCTGCAAGAAGAGCAAAATGATGAAATTTTGCAAAATAAAAAATTAAAAATGGAGATTTCAAGCCAAATAAGCTTGGAAATTGCTCAGCAAGGCAGACCATTTATAGATGGAATGCTAGCAAAAAATATTTTACAAAAAACTTTTCAAACATTAAATTATAGAACAGATTTCATAAAGTCAATTCCCTTGTCACCCCAAACTGTGGCGAGGCGTATTGCCGAAATAGGAAATTCGGTGGATTCTTCTATTAAAGAAAAATTTAATAATTATTTAATTTATTTAATAATTTAATAATAATTTCTCTCAATTTGTTTTTTCTCTCTTACTCACAACCAAAAATTTTTTGGGCATCACTGTTTTAAAAGTAAAATTCATAACATTTCTAATGCTTAGTTTTTTGTATGCTGGGCAATATTATCTTATCCTATACAGACGCATTTCATTTATTGAGAGTTTTGGTTACCTCTGCAATAAATTGAGAAAAAGTAAGAAATAAAGAAAACAATTAAATAATAAAATAAAAATAAATAAATAAATAAAAAAAAAAAAACAAATAAAAAAAAAAAAATTTTTTTCTTTAGTTCTAAAAAAAATATTAAAAAAAATATAAATCAATAAACTTTTTTATTGAATCTTGAAATTTGTTTATTGAAATTATTTTCAGCAAACGACTTACAAATGCGTTTATTGAATTCGTGAAAATCTTCACCGCGGCTTTTTTAGTTAATTTATTTATTGAATTCGTGAATTTTTTTATTGAAATTGAAATTTTTTTTTTTGTGTGTAACCACTGTTAAATTGCTGGCAGATTTAGTTCTTTTTATCCATAACACTGATTTCTGAAAGTAATGGTACACAGAAGCGAATATATTTAAAAAAAAAAAATATTTTCTAATACGTGGAAATAGGGGGTATTCGAGCATTTACTTGAAAAATTTTAAGTGCTTTTGATCAGACTAAAATATTTTTTTATTTTAATTTGTTATATTCTACAAATCTATGCAGAAATTTGGTGTTATGAAGTTATATTAACTTAAGAAAGACATTGTTTCTCCATAAGACCTCATTGAGGTAGCGCCTAAATTCCTTGATAACCATTTGAATGTAAAGAAATGTCTTAGAGTTTAAGTACTCGAAGCTGTAGTTGCGAATTTTTCAATCCTTTCAAAATAGTTGGGTTTTCTTGTAATCTAACTAGTTAAGCCCTGCAAAGTCCACAGAGCCCACAAAGTAAGCCTACCTGATGTCTTTGAAATTTATACACAAGATAGAATAAAATGCCTGCGAATTTTGTACTCTTGCCCAAAACATTAAATCATGATAGTGTTTTGCTGATGATTTGGGTGTACTTGCCAAAGCTAAGTTTTTTTAGAAAAAATAATGTTATATTCATCTGCCATATCATGCAAAACGAATCGAAATATCGGTCGAGGACCCCATTAAGTTTATATATTATTGATCCATTTCTAAGGCACTCTACCTATATACATCCGTCCAACTGTCTATAGAAAGCAAGATGCTTTCTACAGTGTATTAGTGTGTTACTTAAGGGCAAAAAAGTGTTTTTACATTTTAGAGATTATAAAAGATTCGGTACCGAAAAATTTAACACTCTCAATTGTTTTTTGCACATTTAATAAACAAATGGAATTTTTTTTGTCAAAAGTTTAGACTTATTGAAAAAGGAGTTTTTTGTAAAAAATGGAAAAAATTATTTTTTTTTTTTTTTACGAAAAATAAAATTACAAAATAAAAATTTTGATGAAAAAAATTGATGAAAAAAAAAGTTTTATGCCCAAAAAAAAAAAAAAAAATTGATAAAAAAAAAGTTTTATGAACAAAAAAAAAATTGACGAAAAAAAAGTTTGATGAAAAAAAAATTTGATGAAAAAAAATTGATGAAAAAAAATGTATGAAAAAAATTAATGTAAATAAAATTTAATGAAAAACAAGTAAAAAGTTAAATTCGTCTTTGCCGAATGTATTGATATCCTCCACAATGTAATAAAAGATTATTTGAAAAAAAAAAAAAAAAATTTTTGGACAAAAAACATTACGCGGAAAATTTTTTTGGTAAAAAAAAAATTCAGCGAAAATTTTTTTTGGTATAAAAAATTGGTTTGTAATTGTAAAAATTCCATTCTGTGTCCAATTCTGTTCACATATGCCAACTAGCAGCCAATTCAAAGCATTTTGTATTTTTAGGTTATGTAGAATATACCAAAATTTTCGAGGTGTTCTTACATTTTAGTTCATAACATTTGAACCGCTGCACACTGGGTAATTTGAGCCAATTTTTAGGCCAAAAATAATTACAGCCAAAGTTTTGGACCGATATGGCTGAAATTTTAAATTTAAGAGTTTTTTGTGAACACGCACAGCTGGATTTTATGAATTTGGAAATAGTGGAAATTTTTAGGGTTGCCACCATACGAAAAAAAGTGAAAAGACTGAATATCTCGAAAACGAATAGGCTAATTTTTTTGAAACTCGGCACGAAGAAAATACGCAAGGATGCTACCAAAAATGGCACATAAACATTTTGTTTGATTTTGATCGAAAAAGCTGTTATTTTTTAAGCGGGCCTTGTACCACCTTAACGAAAAATTTTCACAAAAAGTTCGTACTATTTCCTTCAACGAAGCCAGATTTTGGTTTAAAACGTTATTTTAATCAATTTTACTGATAATAAAATTATAAACAGCAACAGCGTTTTTTCTCTTAGTTCTTTTCCCAATCCAAACGTTAGAAAGTTCAACATATTGCAAGCTGAGGCTGTCTGAAAGAAAATTATATATCTCAAAAAGTGCAAAAAATCGCAACGTAAAATAAAAAAAAAAATCGGAAATATTTTCATGATGAAAATTATGAAAAAAAAATTGTTAAATAAAATAAATTGATTCAAAAAAATATTTGATGAAAAAAAAAATTTATAACAAAAAAAATGATCAAAAAAAAAAAAAAAAAAATTTGATGAAAAAAAAAATGGATGTAAAAAAAAATTTTATGAAAAAAAAAAATGATGAAAAAATATTTGATAAAAAAAAAATGAAAAGAAAAAATTTTATAAAAAAATAAAAAATTTGATGAAAAAAAAAAATGATGAAAAAAAATGAAAAAAATAAAAAATTGATGACAAAAAATGGATAAAAAAGAAATTTGATGAAAAAAAAAATGATAAAAAAAAATTTGATGAAATAAAAAAAATTGGATGAAAAAAATATTTGATGAAAACAAAAATATTTTATGACAAAAAATATTTAATGAAAAAAAAAATTTATAAAAAAAAAAATTGACGAAAAAAAAAATTTGGTGAAAAAAAAAATTTTGATGAAAAAAAAAAATTTGATGAAATAAAAATTTTACGAAAAAAAAATTTTATGAAAAAAAAAAAAAAAAAAATTTGATGAAAAAAAAAATATTGTTGAAAAATAATTATGTTACGTTTTATTCACCAGCTGGTGAAAAACGGATTTATTCACCATGAGGTGAATTACACCGCTCAACACTCATTTTCCGGTTTGAATTCTGATGATCATTTTTAGTAGACTTTGATCTCCTGATTCCAAATCTGTTCTCCAAATTTTCCCACCACTTCCAGATTTTTAGTTATTCACGGTTGAAAATGCAAAAAATTACGATTTTTGCATTATTTAAAAGCCTGCAAAGCAGCCATTCAGTGGAATACAAATCTGGTATAAAGCGCAAAAGTATAATTTGTCTATGGTCTCCAACATAAAACACAATTTTTTTCAAATTATTACGTTTGGTGGGGCTTTACATGCGTTTTAAAATGTTACTCTTAAAATTACCATTTTTGTAAAATTTACATTAGTTTTTTGATATTTTTCAAAGAAAAACTACAAAAAAAATAAATGTTTTAAAAATTTAAGCTTTCTGTGTTATTTTTTGTATAAACTGGAAGATATCTTGAATGGGTTTAAAAGTCTATAAGAAAGAATGAACTTTTGCCTAAATTTTGAGCTCATCGCAGTAAAGATTAATCATCTGGCTTTTGTTTTAGAGCTTTTTAAAAATGGTGCTTTTTTAAATTTTTTTGACAGTGTTTTTTTAAAATGCATGTTTGGCCAATAATGGTGCAACAACTTAAAATGTTTTTGATCATATTTTTGAGATCATAGTTCAATTCTACTCTCACGCTTTATACCAGATTTTTATTCCACCCAGCGGCTGCTGTGCAGGTTTTCAGAAAAGGCAAAAATCGTTTTTTTCGCATTTTCAACCGCGAATAATTAAAATTTTTGACGTGTTGAAAAAATTTGGAGCACGGATTTGGAATCAGCGAGTCAAAATCTTTAAAAATTTTATATGAAACTTCAAAAGGGAGCCAAAACTCGATTTGTTGAGCGGTGTTATTATCCATGTTACAAATCGAAGTTACAAACCTTTTTGGTTTTAAGAAAATGAAAACAGTAATTCTTATTTTCTGTTTTGTTAGTCGGTAGCTTATATAGTCAAAATGAGGTGGCGTCCTGCATCATTTTTAAAATTAGACACCAGCCTAAAAACATTATCTTGTTAAAAATCTAAGTTTGACCTGTCTGAGCTTATTGCCCTTAATTCAGTTTTTAAGGTCAGTTTCTTTGACGCCACATATACCATATTGGACTTATTCGAAAGGGAATCTTTAGGCACACACTCTGGTATGCAGTTTTTCCAATGTCCAAAATGTTCACTTTGCGAACTTTTCTTGTAAGATTACAAGAAAACCCAACGGTAGAATTTAATTTTGATGGCGGAATTGAGAGGGTCTAGTTTCTGAGTTAGAACCTACATTTTGTGGAGCTGTGTTATCTAAAGCTGCATCAATTTCTGATTTGTCTGTTCATTTACAATCAATTATAAGTGTAATCAGCGTATCAATACTCTTGAGAGATACTGTATTTTTGATTTTGTTCACATCATTCTCATGGCATATCTTGATTTTTTTTTCGTACTATTATTGTTTATTTTAGCCAAAAGTTCCGTTATTTTAGCAATAAAGTAAAGTGTAAATAGTTATTGTATAAACTTAACAAATATAATTGAAAGATTTACTACACCAATTCCAATTGTGTTTAAAATAGTGTTATTTTTTCTTTAACTTTTAATTTGCTCAAGTACTTTTAATTAATTCAAACAACTGGGAGTCAGTTAGGTGTATTTTAACTGGGAATTAGTTAAAAATTCAGTAGCCAGTAACTGGGAAATTTTTTGGGTGTAGAGCTAGAAACTATTTGGTAGAAATTTGGGGACAAATCGGATATGATTAATCCGTGGCGGCCGGCGATCAAAGAGCATGTGACAAACCTTTATTTAAAATTAATTTGATCGAAATCCGATTATTTTAAACCGTGGCACCCTTCGATTAAAGTTTTGGATTTTTAGAAAACTTTTACCAAATTTCACAAGCAAGTTAAGGTTTTCAATAAATGGTGACAAAATCTGGTAATGGTATTTTATTCCTCTTTATTTTGAACTTTAGAAATCGTTAACACGAAAATATTGGGAAAATCTAAGAAATTTTTTTTTCATAGTGTCCGATTTGACATGGAATGCCCCATACCCCTGATGGGGTCCTAAACCAATATTTCGTGGTGTAATAAACGGAATTACAAATTTTTTACTAGAGTGGAGGGCATACAAATTTTTTTTCGTATGTATTTTGAAAATCTATATCTATATACATCCCAACAAACATTTACCTTTGAAATACATTGAATATTATATTGATAGCAAGTTTAAAATTTAAACCTTAGCCTTGAAAACCAGTTGAAAATAACATAGTTCTCAACGTGAAAACAATAGCATTCTCAAAGAAAACGGCATGTAAGTTCTCAAGTAAAATTTTCAAGTTTATTTAGATTTGATATATAGTTTGAGATTTTTTGAATGTATAATGTTTCTCCAATGTACACAAATATTTTTAGCTTGAAAATATGCTTACTATCCAATTGAATTTTAGTGTAGTTTTCAAAGAATTCTCAGACTTATTTATAATGATAATTTAACATTATTTTTCAAATGAACCTCAATACTATTTTTTATTAAAAAAACTGTAAATACGAATTTTAATAATAATTGCTATTTATTTGCACTAAAAATTGTTAATAAAAAATTACATCGAATGCCATTTTTGAGGTCGTCTCCTTCCAGGTTTTCTTCTTCAGCCGTCTGCTCTTTAAAATTCGAAATCTTTAAAGAAAAGAAAAGACGCTATTAAATGTATAACTTTTTTTCATAAACTCATGTGTACTTACTTTTTAAACGTTTATGCAAGTTTTTATACTTATAGCATTCAATTGGCACAAATGCATAAAAATACATAAAATTTCTAGATTTTTCTTCTTAATTTTTAAAACAAAATTTTAAGTTTTCTGACAATTTGAAATTCGGAATTGAACAACATTTGAAAACAAAATTATTTCCACCCATAATCAATGTTCGATATTAGGTTTGAGAAACATGGAAAATCAATTTGATGTTTATATTTTTTTGAAAGGAATTAATAGTATAGGAAAAAACAAATATTTCCAACATGTTTCAAATTTAGTTTAAATGTTTAAATTTTTGTCACTGAAAACAATTTGAAAAACACCCTTGATATTTAGTGCCAGTTTGATTTTTTTTCAAAGGCTGGAATTGATGTTTGTTGGGATATATAAAAATGAATGTGTGTATGTATGTGGGTATGTATGTATGTATGTTCCGTATGGACTCGAAAACGGCTGGACCGATCTTGATGAAATTTTCAGGGAATATTCAGAATAGCCTGGCGAGTAACACTGTCAAGTCGGATTTTTGATTTTCCGTATGTGGGCGGAGGGGCGTGGCAAAATCCAATTTTTACATTCCACCACTAATGACATCAATATATAAAAAACGGATGGCCCGATTTTGATGAAATTTAAATCGAAGTACTAAGCAATTACTAACTGTGTGTTAAATTAGAGCGTTATCGGACAAAGGGGCGTAAAATGCCACGCCCCTTTGAATTGAATTGAAAATATTTCTGCATGCTTTGCAATAATGCAAAAACGGCTGATACGATTTTAATTACATTTTTAGCACTGATAGTACCAACGGAGTGCGGAACAATAGGACATGTTACACTACGATTGGAAAGAGAGGCCTAAAATGCCACGCCTCTTTTTACTATTTTACATGCTTCGCAATTACGCAAAAGTAGTTGAACCGATTATCTTGGCGTTTTTAGTCAATACTAGCTATACCCGGTCCGCGTTGCTGGCCCTAAGAAAAAAAAAACTGTTTTATATTGCATCTTAATTTAAATATAGTGTCGGACAAAATTAAAGCACGGGTCCAGGTTCAGCTATTCACCTTTGGTTCCACCCTCGGTTAGCACTCTATAGGAAATCTGAAGAAAATCGGTTCAGCCGTTTTTGCGTGATTTTTAAACAGACAGACATGTCATTTAACGAATTTATATCGAATCATGATAGTCTAAAGTTCCATGCTGCATTCTCGATTAGTACTATGTATCTGTGCTGCAAATTTCATTGACATCAGTTTTGCCGTTTTTGTGTAATTACGAAAGAGGAGGAAATAACTTTTTATTTATGAAAAAACGGGAGTGATATTGTATGCCCTTTTGCCGAATCACGCTATACATATGACCTACAGTTCCCGCTCGGTTAGTTCTATCAGTAGTGACAGATTCGGCTTATCCGTTTTTGCGTGATTTCACAACAGGCAGGTATAAAACAAAGGGGCTTGTCAATTAAAGCCTCTTTGTTCAATCGTGGTCAGTATAGTACTGAGGGCGTTGCAATTTTGATCCCTTTTTCTAATAACGATCTTATATGGCCTACATATGCACTTGGTTAGCACTGTATGTAGTGAAAATGTCAAGAGAATCGGTTCAGCTGTTTTTGTGTGATTGCGAAACAGGCAGACAATGTCCAGTATAGTACAAAGGGGGTGTGGCATTTTACGCCCCTTTTTCCAATCGTAGTATAACATGGCCTATAGTTCCGCACTCGGTCAATACTATCAGTGCTGAAAATTTAATTAAAATCAAATCAACAGTTTTTGCGTTATTGCGGAGCATGCAGAAATAAAATTCAATTCAATACAAAGGGGCATGGCATTTTACGCCCATTTGTCCGATCACGCTCTAATTTGGCACACAGTTAGTACTTGGTTAGTACTATCGTTGGTTTGATTTTCTTCAAAATCGGTCCAGCCGTTTTTTATATATAGATGTCATTAGTGGTGCAATGCTAAAATTCGATTTTGCCACGCCCATCCGCCCACACACAAAAAAATAAAAATCTGACTGCACAATGTTACTCCCTAGGCTATTCTGAATGATCCCTGAAAATTTCATCAAGATCGGTCCAGCCATTTTCGCGTTCATAAGGAACAAAAATATAGCCGTTTTTTACGTTATTGAAATAACTTTCAATTCAATACAAAGTTGCATGGCATTTAACGCTACTTTGTCCGATAACGCTCAAATTTGGCACATAATGAGTACTCATTTAGTACTATCTTTGGTATAAATTTCATCAAAATCGGTCCATCCGTTTTTTATATATAGATGTCATTAGTGGGGGGATGCAAAAATTGGATTTTGCCACGCCCCTCCCCCCACAGACGGAAAATCAAAAATCCGACTTGACAGTGTTACTCGCCAGGATATTCTGAATATTCCCTGAAAATTTCATCAAGATCGGTGCAGCCGTTTTCGAGTCCATACGGAACATACATACATACCCACATACATACACACATCCATTTTTATATATATAGATTTATAATTGTAAAAAGGCGCGAAAACACAATGAATTTCATTTATAGGGGACATCCCATAAGCGTTGGTCAAGCAAACAAAATATATATTCCGGCCACTTCCGCAATCAAGCAAAAACGACTAACAAGGGAAGTCTCCCTGGTGTCACCCTCCGATCTTCATGAAATTTGGATATGTTGTTAAGAACGAAAATTAATTCGACACGTATTTTTTTTTAGCGGCCCAAATTCATTTTTTAGAGGGGTCGATTTGTATGGGGGGAAATTGACCTTTTTCAGTTTTTCACGATTTAAGCCTATTTAAACAAAATTAATATAGGCATGTGTGGTATCAGATTAAAGGTATTAAAAATACCTATCTCGTGGTGTTAACAACGGGCCATAGAAGTTAATATTTTTCGACTTATTAACAAAAATGTCCTAAAATTTTAGTAATTTACTCAATATGACAAAAAGTTGTGCATGTTTGGATACGTTCTTAGCACACGTAGATAGGTTTTCCAAAGACCTTTCATTTGGTATGCAACGTGACTAGGTTTCTTTCAATAGTATAGGAGATAAACGAAAAAAACTGAAAAATGGCCTTGTCTTCCCCCCTCCTTTTTACCCCCTAAATATGAATTTGGGCCGCTAAAAAAAAATACGTGTCCCTTTATTTTTTCTGCTCTACAAAATAAAACCAATTCCATAAAGATCCGCGGGTGACACTAGGGAGACTTCCCTTGTAAGCAGATCCTAACTAAATTTCCTGCATAGATAGTGCTAAATGAGGGTGGAACTACAGGACATATAAGAACACGATTCCCCTTTATGCTATACTCAACGTTATTTTATCTTTTACTACTGATAGTACTAACCGAGCTGGAACTACAGTTCATGTTCATGAGCGCGATTCGGCAAAGGGGTAAGAAATGCCACTCCCTTTTTTTATTTAATAAAAGTTATTTCTTCCTCTTCCGCAATCACACAAAAACGGCTAAACCCTTTTAATTTAAATTTGCAGCATAGATAGTACTTACCGAGGACGCAACATGGAACTTTAGCTATATTAAAAGCCACGATTCGATAAGAATGCGTAAAATGAAACGCCGTTTGTACTATAATTAACGTTACATCTCTATAGATTTCTCTATAGATAGTGCTAACCGAAGGTTGAACTAAAGGCTACTTCTGGACCCGGTCCCGTGCTTTAGTTTTGTCCTACACTGTATACTAAGATCGAGATGCAATAGAAAACAGAATCGACGTTTTTTCAGGGCCAGCAACGCGGACCGGGTCAGCTAGTAAATTTATAAAATTTAAATAATTTCAATCAACCTATTTGTGTTATTGTTAATTTTTGCCAAAATATGTACTCAAAAGTTTGAAATATACATAAAATATGAATTTAAAACCAAAATATGCAAAAATATGCATTTCCACCAAAATATGCAAAAAAAATCATGCTTTGGAAAGATATTTGGTCGATATCGGTTTTAGACTATCGACAAAAAACATGCATTTCAAAAAAACAGGATTTGCACGAAAGTCGCTATATATCAGACATGTGCACAGGTACATTCGTTTCTTCGCTTACACCGAGTCATTCGCTTCAGAGTACACGACTTTTAGAGTACAGTGTTTGCGAATTAGAATGTTTACAATGATGAGTAACAACGAAGTGAAAATTTTTATTGTTTGAACTTTTAGAATGTAAAAAACATTCGTTTCTAGAATGACAAACATAGAAGTGATTTTGGATCAAAATCGATGGCCACCCTAAAGAGAGAGGGTAGTCTTCACATATTTGGACCCTGTTGGGTCCTAACTTTGAATCAAAAAATTCGAGTTCCCGGAAATTTTAAAATGTTCATATCTTGGTAACTCCCGACGACACGACAAAAAGTTCTGAAGTAATTTTATTGCCCTTGTATCGTAGAACAAGACCACCGAATTTCCGAGAGCAATCCGAGCAATAGTTTTTGGGTTATTTTAGTTTTAAGTGTATTTAACCTATTGGGTCCTAAAAACTGAAATAACTCAAAACCTATTTTTCGAATTGCTTTCGGGTGTTCGGTGGTATTGTTCTACGATCCAAGAGCTACAAAATTGTTTCAATACTTTTTGTCGTGTGCATTTTAAAAACAAAATATGAGCGTTTTAAAATTTCGTGGAATTTGAGTTTTTTTATTCAACGTTAGGACCCGGTGGGGTCCACTCATTCCCTAAAGGGTCGCCACTGATTTTGATTCGAATTTTTGCTCCGTTTTTGCTCTTTCTTGCATAGTTTTCGAGACATCGCAGTTTTAGTTTTAAGACTTTATTTTTAGGACCCAAAAGGTTTAATACATTTGAAGCTTAAATAACTCTACAACTATTGTTCGAATTGCTTTTGGTTGTTCGGTCGCCATTGATTTTAGTCCGAAATTTTGCTTCGTTTTGCTCTATCTTGCTTAGTTTTTGAGATATTAGCATACTAAATTTTAATATTTTAAATTTTGGTTATGACGTGAGTGAACGAACGAAATTTTTGAAAATGAAAATTTTCACTCGGTGAGTGAATAAATAAGATTAAAAAAAATTGTCAAAAAAAAAAAAAATGTCAAAAGAAAATTGTCAAAAAAAAACTTTTCTTGAAAAAATCATTTGATTTATTCGCTTCAGAGTACAGTATTTTAGAATATTTCTAATTCTAAAATACTGTTCTCGCTTTTTTTGTTTTTATACCCTCCAACCACAGTATGGGGGTATACTCAATTTGTCATTCAGTGTGTAACGCATCGAAATATCGGTCGGAGACCCCATAATGTATATGGGTCATTCCAAGCCAAATCACTCACTTTAAGACCCGACCCCTTACGATTTATTTTATTTTTGGATATGTTTTAGTACTTATTAAATTAATTAAAAATTTCAATTTCTTAATTTTTTTGAGAAAAATCGACATTTTAAAAAATTGATTACTCAACACCATCTTGAAATAAAAGGCTGAAAATTGGTGTCCAAGTTGCATTTAATAAGTACTAAAACATATCCAAAAATAAAATAAATCGTAAGGGGTCGGGTTAAAAGTGAGTGATTTGGCTTGGAATGCCCCATATATTATTGATCAGTGATCGATTCTAAGACATTCTAGTGATGTCCGTCCGTCCGTCTGTGGAGGACACGATACAGTCCAAAATATAAGAGCTAGACTCTTGAAATTTGGCACGAATATGTCGTAGGCACGTCATAGGCTGGTTAAGTTCGGAGATGGGCAAAATCGGACCACGGGGAAGAAAGTTTCCCCTTTAAGAACTAAACAAACCTCTGAAAAAACGTAATTTTTTATAGATTTTTAGTGCTTTTGCTTAGCAAACGAAACATTTTTTATGTCAGAAGAAGTTCAAAGTCCTGCAGTTGGATCCAGAAAGGTTGTCTCCCACGACCGAACCCCCCCCAAAAAAAAGACGCCCCTGTGTTTTTATTTAACGTGTTGGAGGGTATAAAAGATTACGCACAGCCGAATTTAACGCTCTCACTTGCTTCTTTTCATCGCAAGCATAGAATACATTATTCATTTGTTTCGAATTGAAAGAATAGAATTCTGTTTTTCATTCTTAATTTTTAGAATGTCTCTAAACGACTTTTAAATGCATTCCTGCACATGTCTGCTATATACAGTGGGCTATATACAGTGGCGAGATACAGTTTGTTAAAGACAAAGTTAACAATACTAAACGTTATTATTATCAAACGAGTATTATTTTGGAAAATGCTATGTAGGTTATTTATTAAGCTTTAATTTAAGCTTAATGGCGTCCAGATTGAGTAAATAATAGGGTGGCTCGTTTTTGGGCTTTTCTCTCTGATCAAATTCTAATACCCGCCAAAAGTGTCGGTCCCCCAAGGGTAACTCACATGCAAAATATCACTCCGATCGGAGTTTATCTTCTGTCTCCACTTTGAGCCTCAAAATTGGGGTTTTCCCAAAAAAAGACTTAAAAAAAAAAAAAAAAAAATTAAGTTTTTTTATTAAAATAATTAAAAAAAAAATTTGTATAATATTTGATCGTAAATACTTAAATATGAAATTTAAAGATTTTACGGTATCACTAACCCGTTCAAACTTGATACCAAAAAAATGGCATGATTTTGGGGGCGTTCTCAAAACACCTTTTTTCAAAATTTGAAAATTTTATTAAAAAAAAATTTTAAATATACCATTTTTTCTTTCTGAATTCATTAAGAACACTTTGGTGGAGAAAAATGTGAAATATGGCGGATATCCGTCGGGCCACTTTTCGGGAATCGCGTGGGGAAGTAAGCGGATTTCAAGGAAATGTTGGTTTTATCAATAACACTACGTGACAGTTTTTTGACCAAATGTATCTGACACCTAATCTTTATGTACAATTGTCCGCTGAATCCGAATATGAAGTCAGAATGGTCAAAAGTAGAACAGTTTTCGAGATATTCGAAAATAAGCGTTATTTGTGTTTTTAAAAAAGATGATGTCACTTAAATGCAAATATCTTCCAAACTATTCGCCGATTTATTTATTTCTTTTTTTTTAATGAAAGATAATAAAATTACTAAAATAACCATGGGTCGCTTGTGAAGATTAGTCAAGAAATGACAGAGTTACAGTGGACAAAGTTTCAAACTTCATATAAAATTTGATGATTTTTTGCAATTTTTCTCTTTTTAAGTTATTTTTTTCAAACCAAACAATTAAAAATTATAATGTTTTATTACATAGGACATTATTTTATGTCAATACGAACAGTTTGCGCCCAACAAAACCCAGATTGGTGCAAAAATGACAAAGCTACAGAAGATTTAGTGAATTAACCCACTTTTCATTACTAACATTTAGCTTTGTATATTTACTTGTGTTTTAAAAAAAAAATCGAAAAGTGGGATAATTTAATTAATCTACTGTAACTTTGCCATTTTTGCACCGATCTGGATCCTTTTGGGCACAAAATGTTTGTATTGAAATAAGCTAACGTTCTAAGTGATAAAATTTTAAAAAATTTAATTGATTGGTTTTAAAAAAATAAGTTGAAAAGAGCAAATAACGGTAATTTTCTCGATTTTTTCGTAAATATCTCGAAAACTGTTCTACTTTTGACCATTCTGACTTCATATTCGGATTCAGCGTTCGGATTTACATAAAGATTAGGTGTCAGATTCATTTGGTCACGACTTTGTTGAAAATTTGTGACACAGTGTAATTTGTTAACGGTTTTTTGGTGTCATGGCATTCTATTACATAACTTTAAGTCTGTCATGAAATCTTACCGATCTAGGACGTCTTTAACCCACATTGGATGGGGGTCAAAAATGACCCCCGAATAAAATTTGAAGTTTAGAGCTTAAATTTTGTGCTATAAGCAAGTATAAAACGGCTTTTGTGTTTTTTACCCCAACTATTATTTCGTATTATTATATTATCTTTAAAAAAATCGTTAACCCTTCTTGGTAGGGGGTCAAAAGTGACCCATTCAATAAAAAATATATATTTTGTTGATATCAAAAAATTTAAGCACTATGCCTAAAAGTTTTTACCGGGCTCATTTTTGACCTCTGGCCAATGTGGGTTAAAGATATCTTAAATATGTGAGATTTAAAAGCTGATTTAAAGTTATCTAATAGATTGCCACAAATTAATTTTATATGAAAAAATATATACTTTTTATTGAATGGGTAATTTTTGACCCCCCACCAAGAAGGGTTAACGATTTTTTTAAAGATAATATATTAATGCGAAATAATAGTTGGGGTTAAAAACATAAAAGTAGTTTTATACTTGTTTATAGCACAAAATTTAAGCTCTAAACTTCAAATTTTCCGCGGGGGTCATTTTTGACCCCCAGCCAATGTGGGTTTAAGACGTCCTAGATCTGTAAGATTTCATGACAGACTTAAAGTTATCTAATAGAATGCCACGACATCAAAAAACCGTTAATTTGCACAAAAATGAAATTTATAAGATTTTATTAATCCAAATTATTGATAAAATCAACATTTCCTTGAAATCCGCTAACTTCCCCCCTCGATTCCCGAAAAGTGGCTCGACGGATATCCGCCATATTTCATATTTTTCTTCTCCAATGTGTTCTTAATGAATTCAGAAAGAAAAAATGGTATATTTAAAAATTTTTTTTTAATAAAATTTTGAAATTTTGAAAAAAGGTGTTTTGAGAACGCCCCCAAAATCATGCCATTTTTTTGGTATCAAGTTTGAACAGGTTAATGATACCGTAAAATCTTTAAATTTCATATTTAAGTATTTACGATCAAATATTATACAAAAATAATTTTTTAATTATTTTAATAAAAAACCTTAAAATTTTTTTATTTTTTTTTAAAAGTCCTTTTTTGCAAAAACCCCAATTTTGAGGCTCAAAGTGGAGACAGAAGATAAACTCCGATCGGAGTAATATTTTGCATGTGAGTTACCCTTAGGGGACAGACATTTTTGGCGGGTATTAGAATTTGATCAGAGAGAAAAGCCCAAAAACGAGCCACTCTAGTAAATAATAAATGTGCTACGAGGGTCGATCTGAAAAATGGAATTATTTGTGGACATTTTTTTAAAAATATTTCAAGGCCGATTTCTTCCAAGTTTAAACATTAAAAATTTAAAAAAAGTCCAGTATTTTTGATTCAGTAATCAAATAATTTTTCCAGCAACTCAAACAGTGAAATTTTTTAAGTACAGTAGAAAAAATCCACATTTTTTGACCTCCAATTCTTTTGACCACCAATTTTTTGTAAACTCACTAATTGTTAGTGGAGGGTATAATAAGTGGAAACGGTGTATTTATATTAAGTTTCGTTTTGATACATATTCAATTGTATTCAATTCAATTGTATAATATTGTTTATTATTAACAATATCAAGGTTTATCAATGTCAAACAGTGGCCTTTTTTATTGTATATTTTGTTAATGTGGCGCTAACAGTTTATTGTCTGCAGATTATTTTTTGTTAATTTTATTAACAAATGAAATTTTTTTCGAGAATTCTATGGATTTCCGCATAAAAAATAATTATTTTATTATTTTGTTGACATTTTTAATAACAAAAAAATACTCAAAATAGATCTAATTCAAAAAAACAACCTTACATCTTAATATTTCTTGGTAGTAAATGACCTTGAAAAATTATAATTATTTATTTAAAAAAAAAAACAATTAAATAAAACTCATCTTTAAACCAGAGCAACAAAGTTGTCTTTAGGTAAATGTACAAGAAACCCAAAAAAACAAAATGCCTCAAACACTATAAACGGTGCACTTTACACATAAAATTTAAAAATAAAAAACAATAAAATAACAATTATCGAATAAATGACGATGATAGATGAATAGGAAACCAACAAAAAAACCGTCTAGTCATTATAATTTTACACTTGGATACAAAATAAAAAAAATATTTATAATAAATAAACAGAAATTATTAATAACAATAAATAGCACAACGAATATTGAAGATGTTTCAAGGGAATCATCAAGTGATTTTGTTATGATAGATCATAAGAAACCTAAACCACAGTAAATTAATGAACAAGTCATAGGAAATCTAAGTGCATCAAGTGTTGTTATAACTTAAGGCCATTAGATGGAATGCATTCAATATTTAGAGTGACCAGATTTAAGATATCTCACAAAGTTTTAAATACCCTACAACACTCTGTGGTACAGGCAGGCGCGGATACTGGGGGGAGAATAGGATTTCTCGTCCCCCAAAACAATTTAAAAAAAAAACAAGTAAAAAAAGTTAAATTCGGCCTTGCCGAAAAATTTTATTTAAAAGGAAATCACTTTTGAAAAAAAAAATTTTTTTTTTAAAAATATCCGCGATTTTTTTGTTTTTTTTTTTTATCAAAAAATGTGTTTGTACTTCTTTAAATAACATTTGGTGTTCAATTATGTTTGCATATAAGGCATTCCACACCAAATGTCCAGCGAAAAAAAAACATGTGTACCGTAAACTTTTGAATAGGTTGTATGGATAGCCATATATGGAAGTTAGAAAATTGCGTTTTTGGTTTTTCAATTTTTCAAAAACTGGGCTTAGGAGACGTGGTCAAATATTGGAAAAATGTAAAATTTGTGGCGAATTGCCTTGATTAAATATTTATCACATTAAAACGGAAAGCACCACAATCTCAAAAATTTACATTCTTATATAGTTTTGTATGGGCTATCGACTAATTTTTTTTTTTTGGAAAATTTTCAGAACCCGTTCTGATGGTATATATAAGTTTGTCATTCCGTTTGTAACACCTGGAAATATTGGTCTGGGACCCCATAAAGTATATATATTTATGATCCTCGATCGATTTTAAGTCGATCTAGCGATGTCCGTCCGTCCCTCCGTCTATCTGTCTGTCCGTAGAAAACACGCTAACTTTTGAAAGACTTTACAGAGGCTACTGAAGTTTGGCATATATGTTTGTCATTTACCTGGTCAGGTTGGTATTGCAATCCAGCCAAATCGGTCCAGTGGTTCAAAAGTTATGACCAAAAGAGTAAATTTCGGCAAGGGTGTTTCGCGAATTTATGTGATAAAAAACAGGATAACTTTCGAAAGACAATAATGAGACTATTGAAGCTTGGCATGTATCTTTGCCGTTCCCCGGGTCTGTTTGGTATTAAATTTCAGCTCAATCGGTCCAATGGTTCAAAAGTTATAAGCAAAACCCTGAATTTCAGATTAGTTTCATCTAAATTGCCACGTGGTTTAACAAGTTTTAAAAGCATTGGTGGTAACTAAACAATGCTTTTCAAACTTGTTTAATTTTAAAGCAATGCTTTTTAAACTTGTTTAGTTTTAAAAGCATTGGTAACTTAAAAATTACACTCGGAAAAAATTTTACACTCAAAAAAAATTTTACACTGAAAAAAAAAATTACACAAAAAAAATTTAGTTTTTTTTTTTACAAAAATGACAATATTTTGTGTACATACGTAAGTGCATTCACTCAGAAATATTATCACAGTAAAAAACATTACACTCGAAAAAAATTTTACACTCAAAAAACAAAATTAGTAATTTTTTTTTTTTTTATTTAAATGACAAAAAAAGAGTTTTTTACTCAAAATAAAACATTTCTAATCAAAATTGTTAATTTTTTCACGTTAAAAAATGTACTACCCTTTAAAAAAATGCATTGTGGAGGGTATTCATAGATTCGGCAAAGTCGAATTTAACTTTTCTACTTGTTTTTTTTAATTTTTTTTTTTTAAGTTTAGATGTTTGTCCACCCAGCAAAACTAAATCGAGTTTTTGGCGACACAGCATCTTTTTATAGCATACCGAAGCGCATCCAAAGAGCGCTCTTGAGGATGCAGTAAAAGTAAGGGGAAAACATTAAAAAAAATTTTTAAGATTTTTTATATAAAACTCAAAATATAAAATTATATTTTGATAAAATTTCATACATGCTTTCCTTTTGAATACATTTAACACTTTTTGAATAAAAAACCATGAGTTTTAGGCAAAGACACATGATTTCACTGCATCATTATTGCGCATTAATCAGCGCTGCAAAAAGTGCTTCAATCATACCTCACATTTTAAATGAAAAAAAAAAATTGAGTACACCATTTCCACTTTAGTTTCAGAAAATAAAAATTATATTACAAAAAATGTCCAATCATATTTTAGGATCTCCAATTATATTTAAAAATGTCCAATTATATTTCAAAAATTTCCAATATAATTGAAAATTTTTTAAATTTAAATTTAAATTTTTTTGTTATAAATGGTAATATCTGAAATATAACTGGAAGTTTCTGAAATATAATTTAAAATTTTCGAAACATAACTGGAAATTTTTTAAATGTCATTGGATCTCTTAGGCGATATTTCTTCCAAATGCTTGCAGTGAGTCAACTGATTTTCAGAATTTTGTAATTTGTATTTCAGAAATAGTCAAATGTGCTTCATCTTTATTCTGCTTAAATCAGCTCTCAAAATATGCACGAATTCACTGCATCTTTATAGCGACTTTTTCAGCGCTCTAAAGAGATGTGAATTCATAGCATCTTAAGAGCGCTTTTTCTGTGTATCCAACTAGCGCTCTAAAGTAGAGAATCATGCATGAATTCAGCACGTTTGGAAGCGCTACTTGACTCGAGTTTCCTTTCCAAAAGCTGCTGCCAGTTCAGCAAAATTTCTGCTGGGCATCCACACAAAAAAATTCAGAAAAACATTTTTCGTTTTTTTCGAGAAAATCGCATTTGAATTTTAAAATTTCATAACAATTTAGTAATTTGCTTTGGTCTAAAACCAATATTTCGGGAAGTTACAAACATCAGAAAGCGGCGGCCGTAAGGGGAGACCTTCCCTCTCGCGATAAATATTACCAATACATTCATTGTGCTTTTTCCACTGAAGTAATCAAATTTTATCATTATGTGAATAAATCCGCGCCCACAAAATGGGGCGGGCCGAAAATAAGCATTTTCTTATTTTCTAGGCGCAGGTACATGACTTTATACATTTTCTTTTACAAAAAAGTTTTATTTTTAACAAAAATACAAAATATAATTTAAAAAAAACGTTATTTGTTGATTCTTCAAGGGGCAACTTTTTTCCCCCTTGACCGATTTTTCCCATTTGTGAAGTTAACCTTCCTATGACCATTAAAGGGTTCCTTACGACTAAGGCAATTTTTTAAAATCACTTTTTAATACGTGGTAGGGTCCTAAATTGTAGTTTTGTATCTAAAAATGAGTGAGCCAAAATTTGGAGACAATCGGATAAAAATAACTCGTGCCGAAAATGGATTGAAGTTTTGGGACACTCTTATCTGATGAAAAAACACGTTTTTTCTAGTTTTTTGAAAAATTTTGGTATATGCTATTTTTTGTTAATTTTTTTGTTAAGTAATATGAAAATGGTAATAAATTACCTTTCCAAAAAGCTTAAAGAAATTCAAATCGGATGAAAAATAAGCATTTTACGCATACATGCCCCAGACCATTGCATGGTTTTTAAAGCCGAAATTTGAAAATTTTCAAAATTTTTAGGCAAAAAAATAATAAAAATTAAATTTTACTTTATAATTATATTAAATACATGTTATAGATAAAAACTAACAGATATGGTAGTCTAACTTTTTTTTTATTTGGCGTAGTGATATAATTTCCGCGGATTCCAAAGAAAATGAGTTTTTTTAAAATAATTTAGCAAATATGGAAAACAATTTTCTGTATTGTATTATACGAAGTGAAATACATAAACTCTGTAAATTTTTTGAGAATTCGGGCATCTTTAACCCCTTTTCGTCGAGGTGAAATGACAAATTTGAGACGTTATACATTTCTATAATACAAAATATCTGCACATATCCGATTTCTCAAAAGTTACAGAATTTACGTTTTACACTTCGATCCGCACAATAGAGCACAAATTTTAAAAAATTTGCTTAATTATTGTAGAAAAACGCATTTTATTTGGAATCCGCGGAAACTTTATCACTACCCGCGCCAAATAAAAAAAAAGCTTGACTACCATATCTGCTATTTTTAATCTTAAACATGTTTTCAATTTGATCATAAAGTAAAATTAAATTTGTACTATTTTTTGCCTAAAAATTTTGAAAATTTTGAAATTCTGGCTCTAAAAACCATACAATGGTCTGGGGCATGTATGCGTAAAATGCTTATTTTTTATCCGATTTTAATTTTATTAGTCGTTTTGAAAAGGTAATTTAGTACCATTTTCATATTGTTTCACAAAAAATTTAACAAAAAATACCAAATACCAATGTTTTTCTAAAAACTAGAAAAAACGAGTTTTTTGTTCTTATAAGAATGTCCCAAAACTTCAATCCATTTTCGGCACGAGTTATTTTTAGCCGATTGTCCCCAAATTTTGGCTCACTCATTTTTAGATACAAAAGAACAATATAGGACCCTACCAGGTATAAAAAGGTGATTTTCGTTTTTAAGGACACCTCTAATGACCATAAGACATACTCGTGCCTAACATCAGCAGACTACCTCTTTTATTTTTGACTCCATCGTGTCTTATACAGCCGGACGGACGGGCATTTTGACCTACTGGCCTAAATTACCACCAAACGTGAATTGTTAGAGAGTTGCTGAAAGCAGTTTTGTGTTCAGCATCAAAAAATCTTAAGGATCCACCTTCTCACATTTCTTTTACTGACCAATACTCGAATTTTTCAGGTCTTTATAAGAAGTTTATATTACTATTAGTTTTGTACAATGGATAGATATCTTTAAAATGGTATTACTCTGGTACGGTAAGAGCAAATTCTAAAATTATTTTTTTAAAAATTATTTAGAATTATTTGATCTTTCAAATTGCATAGGAACTTTTTTTTGACTTTCATACAAATTTTAAAAGTTACAAAACGTTACTTTCAAAATTTGTGGAAAATTTATGAAAAAACCTTATGTAGGTTACCCAAATGAGCAAAAGCATAGCCAAAACGTTTAATTTATGCACACAAAAATATAGTTTGGACATTTTTCTTTAAAAATGTTACCTCAAAAGAATATAGTGTTTATTGGCGAACTTATAAAGAAAGTTAAAAAACCGATTTTAAGCACAAAATCGATTTGCGCGACCTTAAAAACTTTTCCGAAAAATCTTAAAAAAATTTCAAAAATACTTAACTAAGCTTTCAAATTATGCTTGAGCACCCAAGAAAATCGATTAAAGGTTTTTTTTTTGGGACGCCCTAGAATACTAATTATTATCAAGTAAGTATTTTTGTAAAAAGTCCTGTGTATGTAATTAATCAAGCTTTAATTAAAGCTTAATGGCGTTCATATTATGTAAATATTAAATGTTATACGAGGGTCGAAATGCAAATTGAAATTATTGAAAGACCTTTTTTAGAAAATTTCTTAAAAATAATCTTAGGTCGATTTTATCCAAGCTCAATTTAAAAAATGGTCCAATAGTTAATATTCATTTATTAAATAATTTTTCCAGAGACCAAAACAAAAACCAAAATTTTTAAAACACAGTAGAAGAAGTCCGATTTTTTTGACCTCCAATTCTTTTGACCACCAATTTTTGGTAAACAAAGAAAAGATTTTATTGTTTTATAATTTTTTAAATTTTGTTTACAATGAAAAATAAGATTCCTGCTTTTGATCCTATTTCTCTGGACGGTACTGAAATCACCTTCTCAGATGGAGCCAAGTATCTTGGAGTATTTCTGGATAGGAAGCTGAATTTCAGGCGTAATATTGAGGAACGGGTGAGAAAAGCAACGATTGCTTTGTATTCCTGTAAAAGGGCCATTGGAAAACGATGGGGTTTTAGCCCTCAAGTCGTTCATTGGATCTATACAGCAGTGGTGCCAATGGTCCAATTTTGCTGTATGGAATCATTGTCTGGTGACCTGCTTTGGAAACAAAAGCGAACTTTGTCTTTATCACGAAGGTACAGAGAATGGCGTCAATGTGCATCACTGGTGCTCTTCGTACTACACCTACGGCTGCATTAGAAATCCTCCTTCACCTGATACCCTTGGACATATTGGGTAGGCAGTATGCGGCTGCGTCGGCAATTCGACTTAATAGCACGCTGCAATGGAGGAGCAGTGATTGTGGCCATAGCGCGATCTTGAAAAAGATAACAATACCACAAAATGTGGACTGTGCTCCCTCTTTGAGCCTCTTTGAGCGCCACTTTACCACTATGATACCATCCAGGGAGTCTTGGATGGGGGATACTCCGGGTAGTGGAGCTACCATAAATTTTTACACAGATGGATCGAGGCTGCATGAACAGGTGGGCTTTGGAGTCTATTCGGAAGAGCTTGGGTTGAGCCTGGCTCGTAGATTGCCAGATCATTGCAGTGTTTACCAGGCAGAGATGCTGGCAATAAAAGAAGTGGCTGACTGGTTGAGCTGCAATGTTTTGTCTACAACCGCAGTCAACATCTATACTGACAGTCAAGCCGCGGTCAAGTCCCTGAATTCAATGTTTCTGAAAACAAGATCTGCCCTTAACTGCCGCACGTCTTTAAATAAGATGGCCAAGCAGTTTAACATACGACTCATATGGGTCCCAGGGCACAGAGACATTCCAGGGAATTGCAAAGCCGATGAGCTTGCAAGACTAGGAACTACCTTACAGGTTCCAACAGAATTGGAATGTGTTGGTATGCCTCTAGAAACTTGCAAGCAAAACCTACGGCTTTGTTCTGCGACGGAGACTAATCAAAGATGGGCAAGTGGATGGACGTGTGAGATAACACGACTGATTTGGCCTTCTCTTAATCAGGGGCGCACAAGTGAGTTGAAATCGCTTCCAAGAGGAGAGATTTCGACGGTGGTTTCTATAATTACCGGACACTGTCTTATAGGGAAGCACGCAGAGCGGTTAAATGTGCCGTCGAATGACTTTTGCCGAAGTTGCATGGATGAAGAGGAGTTGGAAACTATCGAACACTTTATTTGCCATTGCCCGGCACTTTCTGGTCAGAGACTTGCTTCACTGGGATCTAGGGAGCTGTACGATCTTTCTGATTTGTTGGATGTCAAAATTCAACATCTAAGGAGTTTTATAAGAAGCTCAAAATGGTTTAACGACAGGGACTAGTAGGGAAACCTATTACGGTCCCGTGGTATCACAATGGACCTCAGAGTCTACGTGTGTTGACGTAAAACGTCAGCAGCCACTTACAACCTAACCTAACCTTTATAATTTTAGTACACCTAAGTGTATAGTAATGAAATATAAAAATAATTGAACATTTCCTTTGTTTACAAAAAATTGATGGTCAAAAGAATTGGAGATCAAAAAATTCGGATTTCTTCGAATGCATTTTAAAAATTTTGGTTTTTGTTTCGGCTTTTGGAAAAATTATTTGATAAATGGCTATGTATATACTATTGGATTTATTTTTGAATTTTTAATGTTTGAGCCCGGGAAAAATCGACCTAAAAGTATTTTTAAGAAATTTTCTACAAAACATCTTTCAATAACACTGCGGAACACCAAAAAATAAACAAGAGTTACGACCATCATTTCTATATATTTCGAATCTATATACAGTGACGAGCAAAAGTGTAACAGGGTTCACATTGCTTAGATAATCTGCTCTATATTTTAAACTACACAAGATAAAGTATTGAAGTTTTTTTGATAATTTTATTAGTTAATTGATCAGAATTTATAAACATTATCGAAATATGCTGTAAAATTTTTTATAAAAAAAATATAGTAAAAGTTCCATAAAAAGGCAAGTGTTACATTATTGCACTCATGATTTTTCTACATAAATCTTTAGGACAACTTTTATATTTCGCGCATATAGACCCGGATTTTGCAATTTTTTTATAGAACTTAATAAATAACATAAAAATAATTCATTTGTTGAAAAGAAATTTTGGCTAAACATTTTTTTTAACTCAAAAGTCCGTCCTTTTAACGATTTTAGGAGAGCCACACGTATTACTCAAGCTTAGAATATACAGACATTATTTTTTTGGAATGGCGTTTATATCCGGCGATAGTAGAACCCATTTATAATCAAATTCATAAGTGGTTTGTTTATTTTGCAATTAATACAATTTTTTTATTGGGTACTCAATTTGGGATTTTGGCGGATATTCAACATTTTTCGGATGAATACGAGCCAATTCTGGCCGATGATGTTTTTTCTATATTCGGTCTTAAATATATCGTCAATTAAAATCATCAGTAGATTGACAATATTGTTATAAGGAATGTAGTTATTATTAAATCCCTGTTTAAAATTATTGTTTGGGGTACCTAAATTGAATTAGTGAATTTCGTCCAATAACAAGAGCAGCAAAAGACTTTTATTTATTAAACATTATTTATTTTTGTTCTTTCTGAAAAAATTAACTCCAAAGATTGCGTTCTGATTCGATAATTTGACACTATGGCACTACCCCGAGGATAATGTCCAAAACCACGAAATGTGATAGTGGTTTTAAATGGCATAAACCCATTCTTAACAAAATTTATGATCAACTGGTGATATAACTTGTTGATTTATTTACGGCTGAATTAAGAAAACACTTCTTGAGACAAAATTGGCCTTTATTCAGCCGAAAAATGTCGAATTTCGGCAAAAATATTTGAAATTCCTCCAGAAACCCAACCCCAGTACACAATAACTTTTTTTTTACTAATTGCAAAAGCAACAATCAATTTACGAAATTTTTTACAAATGGTCTCTATTATCGCCTGATATAAACACCATTCAAAAAAAATTATTTCTTCAAATTCTTAGCTTGATAAATATGCGTGGTTCCCCAAAAAACGTAAAAAGGACGGACTTTTGAGTTAAAAATAATGTTTACCCAAAATTTCTTTTCAACAAATGAATTATTTTTATTTTATTTATTAAGTTTTATAAAAAAATTGCAAAATCCGGGTCTATATGCGCGAAATATAAAAGTTGTCCTAAAGATTTATGTAAAAAAATCATGAGTGCAATAATGTAACACTTGCCTTTTTATGGAATTTTTACTATATTTTTTTTATAAAAAATTTTACAGCATATTTCGATAATGTTTATAAATTCTGATCAATTAACTAATAAAATTATCAAAAAACTTCAATACTTTATCTTGTGTAGTTTAAAATATAGAGCAGATTATCTAAGCAATGTGAACCCTGTTACACTTTTGCTCGTCACTGTATATATGCTGATTCGAATGGCGTACTCCGTTTTTCGATGTATGGTACAGTTTTCTTGTAAAATGTCGTTAAAGATTTGCTGATTTAGAGACAGTTTTTTAACAAAAAAATTTGCAAAGTTAATCATTTATAAATTTTATGGCATGGAAAACAAAGATATGACTTGTAGCAATATTTCTTATGCAAATTTGGTTTAAAGCTTTTCATCTTAAATCATTAAATTCGCGAATTTCTTAATTTTTCTTAACCAAATTGGTCTTTGATAAAAAACTTGTTTTTAGTGAATCAAAAAGGCATCCCTAACAATACAAATAGTGGGGAAAAAACAGCTATATTATATGGACCATCATGATGAAAATCGCGAAAAACCGTTTTTTTGTATATGGCAGCATCACTTTACGAGATGATTTAAGGCTCCATCTTTTAGTATATAATGTGGTATCCTTAGATAACGATTTTCATCATGATGGTCCATATAACATATATGTTTTTTGTTCACTATTCGTAGTGTCATGGGTACCTTTATGATCCACAAAATGCAAGTTTTTTTATCAGAGACCAATTTAGGGGTTAATTTCGCGAAAACGTAAAAAAATTAAGAAATCCGCGATTTTAAGGGCTTAAGATGAAAAGCTTTAAACCTAATTTACATTAGAAATATTGCTGCAAGTTATATCTTTGTTTTCCATGCCATAGCATTTAAAAATCATTAGCTTTGGAAATTTTTTTGTTAAAAAAGCAGCTGAAAATCAGCCAATCTTTAATGACATTTTGCACGAAAACTGTACCATACATCAAAAAACGGAGTACGCCATTTGATTCAGCATGTCCGAAATATATAGAAATGATGGTCGTACCTCTTGTTTTCTAAAATAGTGGTTAGTTTTGTCACGCAGTGTAATTTCAATTTCCATTTCAAACCTAGTAGCACGTATAATACTTACTCAATCTGGAAGCCATTAATAATTAATACACAGAGAAAAATAAATTTCCAACTGAATATTTCAGTTGTATAAACTCAAAACTCGGTTGCTGCTACTAAATTTCGGTGTGGCATACCAATTTTTAAGTTGTTTCTATTAAAAGACAGTTGTATTAACAAAATTTAGTTGTAACTACCAATATTTGGTTGTTTTAACCGTAATACAAATGCATGAACCGAATTTTTGTTGCAACAACTGAATTTCAGTTGGAAATTGGCAAATTTGTTTTCTGTGTGTAATAATAATTTGATCCAATGATCAGTTTTTTATTTATTTTTCCAATTTAATTACAAATCATTTTTAATAATTTAAACCTAAACGAGAACTGTAACAATGACCGTCGTCTCATTGTAGCGAAATCGACCAAGGGTTTTTGTGGGAATCGAACCCACGACCCCCTGTTTCATAGGCTAGCATGCTACCAACTAACCTACAGGGCCCCCTATCTGGACGCCATTAAGCTTAAATTAAAGCTACATACACAGCACTTTTAACAAAAATACTCGTTTAATAATAATTAGGTGTTTTATTGGAAACTTTGTCTTACATGGATTGCTAAATGATATCTAACACACGAAATAAGCTGCTAGTCACCGTACTTTATGAGGTCGCAGACCGATATTTCAATGAGTTACAAATGGAATGACAAACTTATATATACCCTCTATCACTAACAAGGAAGGTCTTTTACAGGGCACCCACCGATTTTCCTGAAACTTGAATATGGGAATGAGGGTTGAAAAATATCAGTTATCAGTGTTTTTTAGCTGCCCAATCTTAAATTTGCCACCTTATAAGGTTTCATAAGGTTGCCACCTTATGAAAAAATTATTTCACAAGGTTACCACCTTATGAAAAAATTAGGGCTTTTGGGCCGCTTAATTTTGATAGAGATTATTATATATGAATTTGGAGGTCTTCATATAAACTACTACAACGATTTCCCATTTTTGACAATAATGAACTTAACGAAGCCGAATTTGGACACGACCGATACACCATTTGATAGGCCTTCAAAAAACCTTTAGACCTGTATAAAATGTTCACATAGTTTCTTTTGAAGAAATGGTAAAAATCTTCAAAAAACGAAAAAAAATCTCGTTTTCCCTCTCCCCTTTGACCCGCTAAATGTGAGCTATAAAAAAACAGGTAACTCTTATTTTGCTCCCCTCTGTCCTATATGCAAGTTTCATTACAATCGGTGGGTTCCCTGTGAAAGACCTTCCTTGTAAGTGGAGGGTATAAAAATGTTTTTGTTTTTAATTATTTATTTTTAAAAAGGTATTGTTTATAATTAATATTTTTTAATTTATACAATAAAAAATGTTAATTGTTTTCCAAATTTTTTTAATTAAATTTTTAATTTATATTTATTTATTTTTTTTTTTAATTAAGTTTTTAATTACGTAAATATCCATTTATTTTTAATTAATGACACACAAATATTTTTAATTTATAGTAATTGGTCCGGATTTAATTAATTTTTTAATTATATCTACGAATTTTTTATTTAAATTTATCTTTTATTTTTTCTGTGTACTGACCCTAAATTCAACCCAAATGACCTTTTTTGTTTCCCGCGACAATAACGCTTTAATTAGCAACACCTTCTCATGTGCATGGTTAAGCCTTCAGCCAACAAAATCTGGTCACCTTAAAATTCCAGTACCTACTCATAATCTTAAGATACTTATCATGTTAGGGGTCAGTATACACATGAAGGGCAAACTATTTTAATTTACTAAATAAACAACAATACAATGGAATACTGAAGAAGCCCTAAATATGGATTACTCAAGTGGCGATTTAATAGGTTACCTACATACAATACACAGTAGTTGTCTGGAATACATTTTGGGGATTGAATTGTTAATGCCATTGTGTTTATTATTATATTATTATTAACAACAGTTTTCATGCTTCTGTTGTTGCAAATAAACAATTTATAAACCGTTAATTAATTAATTTGTTTGTATTATAAGTGCATACATAAATGCATTCTACAACAATGGTACTTGAAAGACACACAAATATTAAATTTCAATTTATTTTGAAAACTTTATTGGTTACTAAAAGTTGGTTTGATTAAAATCAACATTTAATTTGATGGCACTAGTATACAATGATTTTGCGACTGGAAGACAACGTGGAAGTTTTAAAGCCCAGATTCATGATAGACAAGGAGGACCTGGACCCGCCAGAGATAAATTGCGTTTACAGTTTTTCATTTCGTGATCCTGTTTCCTTCTAAAAGGACTTCAAAGTTTTAAAGGATACATTTTGTAAAATATTTTTGAAATATTTTTAATATTTTGAATTAATTTCTATTCATATCAGTATAAAAGGACGTGAATAAAGTCATTTGAAAACTTTATCAAAATATTTTGTTGAACATGTTGAATGATATTGAAGGACACGTTTTTGAATGGGTGTAACTTATCTCCTTTTTCCTGATATGTAAAAATAATTAAACAGAAAATTAGGGGAGATCCTCCTCTTTCATTTGCTATCAATAGTGGCATCCTGGGGCAAGTACACATATTAAAAACACATTTTATAAAATGTAATCCTCTGAAACTTTGAAGTCCTTTTAAAAGGAAACAGGATCACTAAATGAAAAACTGTAAATGCAGTTTTACTACCTTTAGTCTCTAGTTTCAAACGTATATTATCCACTTCGTGTTCAACGACTTTTTTCATTTTTGTCGGAAGGTGTAATAAACTTGTTTTATTAAATTTCAGAAATTATCAATTGTAAAAATTTTTTCCGTACATACCTACTCCCTTTCTCCGCTCCCCAAGTGAGCCCATACAAAAAAAAAAAATTCTTAAAAATTTGCTCCCACCGCTCTAACTATCCAGGGTTACCCCTAGACAGGCGCGGATCCAGCTCTTGGGTTTGGGGGGTGGGTAATTTTTTTTTTACTCAAAAAATTTTTTTTTGCAGGGAACCTCAGTTTTGATTTGAATCATTAGTTAAGGTTTTTAATGTTTACCTCTTGTTTATTTTGATTTTTCTATAGAAACATTTACAAAATTTAAAAACTAATTCCTATAGGAAAGGTTTAAAAACTTAAGAAAATTATTAAAATTTGGAAAATGTCTTCTTAAGGAATTCTCAAGTCCTTTTTTTTTGCAAAAGACTCAGATTCTAAATTATTTTTCCAATAGAAAATATGTCCGATTTCAGACATGTTTATTCAAAAAATTTTACTGATTTTGAAATTTTTCTGAGTCATTTGCTTAAAGAGAAATTTTATGATTGTGACACATTATCCCAATAGAATTATTTTAATGTTCTGAGGCATTTTGCTACAGAAAAACTTTTAGAATTTATAAAATTCTTGTTATACACAAATTTTTAGATTCTGATACACTTTCATATAGAAAATTTACAGATACTTTTGCAATTTTCCTACCAAAAAATTTATATTTTTAGAAAAATTATTCGTATAGATTTTTTTCTGAGATTTAGTGAGTTTTTCCATATAGAAAATTGCTTAGGTTTCGAAATTTTTTTTCTATTCTGTTTTTCTGCAGAAAAAGTCTAAGATACCAAAACGTTCTTTCTACACCAAAATTTTCAGGTTTTGAAACACTATTCTTTAGAACAGAGCTTCTCACTAACTTTTACATTGCGACCCCTTTTCAATATTTAAAATTTTTCGCGACCCCCAACATAAAAAAAAATATATTAACGAGAACTTTGCCCTCAGTTAAAAAAAAAACTGAAGTAATGGAAAAATTTGCAAACCAAATTCTGAAGCAGCATTGAGAGATTAATCGAAAAAAGTGGTAAGATACCAGATGCATCCAAAAATTTCACAAAAAAAAAATTTTAGCTTTTAGTTTTCTCAAATTTGGCCTTTAGTTTTCTCAAATTTGGAACCCAGATTCAGAATCAACATCGAAAAGCTAATAAAAAACGAACTGTCAGATCACAGACTCAGCCAAAAAACGTTACAAATCAGTGCTGGGCATCCCGGGAAATTAACAACTGCAAAATGATTACGGAAGGACCTTAAGTGATGAAAAAAATACAGTTCTTTAATAAAAGTATTTGTATATTTTTATTACACAGCAATAAAAAATGTGTTTTAAATTTACCAAAATTTAGGGTTTTAAAAAAAAATTTTTCGCGACCCCCCTGAAACTCTTCCGTGACCCCCTCAGGGGTCGCGACCCACCGTTTGAAAAGCATTGCTTTAGAAAGTGCCTGAGATTAGATAAATTGAAGACTTAAAATCCTTTTAAAATTTTTCGCGACAATTTCCTAGATTCTGAGACATTTTTCTATAGAAAAAGTATTGTTTCTGAGACACTTTTCCTTAGAAAATGTCTAAGATTCTCAAACATTTTCTAAGACATATTTCCAATCGAATATTCTGAGAAGCTAAACAATGTTTTCTACAAAAAAAGTCTAAGATTCTGATTGTGAGACATTTTTCCTATAGAAAAAGTGTCAGATTCTGAGTCTCAAACATTTTCCTACAGAAAAAGTCTTAGATTCTGAAACATTTTTTAAATAGAAAAAATTTTACAATCTAAGAAAATTTCTCCCTAAAGTCTTAGTATTCTAAAGCATTTTTTCTATAAAAAAAAAAGTCTCAGACTGTAAAACATTTTTTCTAAATAAAAACTGAGAAATTCTAAGATATTTATCTTGAACATTTTTTTCTAGGATTCTAAGAATTTTTTCCTACAGGAAATGTCCATTTTTTGCTATTAAAAAGTCTTATAAACAGAAATAATCACAGATTCTGAGACTTTTGCTGTGTTTTTCAATAAGTGGATTTATTTTCGGATTAATCTTATTTAGTTTAAAATAAATATTTTAACATGCCAAAACAAATTTCAAATATTTTTTTCCGTAATCTACGTTAAATTAGCAATTATAATCCGAAAAATTTATAAAAAAATTTGGAAAATGAAAAAAGTTATAAATAAATCAAAATTAATCCAAAGTGGACTTATTAAATCCTAAAATTTAATTGGATTAATTTTGATTTATGTATAACTTTTTTAATTTTCCAAATTTTTTTATCATGTTTTCGGATTTTAATTGCTAATTTATCGTAGATTACGGAAAAAAATATTTGAAATTTGTTTTGGCATGTTAAAATTTTTATTTTAAACTAAATAAGATTAATCCGAAAATAAATCCACTTATTGAAAAACACAGCAAAAGTTTTAGAACCTGTGACGTTTTTCTTAAAAAAAAAATTCTTGCATTCTGAGAAATTTTTTAAATAGAAAAAATCAGAGATTCCAAAATACTTTTATTTATAAAATATTTTTATATGTAAAAGAATTCGCATATGAGGCATTCCACACCAAATGTCCAGCGAAAAAAAACACGTGTGCCTTAAACTTCTGAATAGCTTGTATGGATAGCCCTATATGGAACTTAGAAAATTGCGTTTTCGGTTTTTCAATTTTTCAAAAACTGGGCTTAGGAGGCGTGGTCAAATATTGGAAAAATGGTCAAATTCGTGGCAAGTTGCCTTGATTAAATATTTATCACATTGAAACGAAATGCACCACAATCTTAAAAATTTACATTCTTATATAGTTTCGTATGGGCTATCGAATAAAATTTTTTTCCAAGAAAAATTTTCAGAACCCGTTCTGAAATTTTCCATTTTTTAAAAAAGTCAATTTATCAAAAATCCGGCCACTTTTTTTTCTGTTTTTTTAATTTTTTTTTTAAAGTTTAGATGTTTGTCCATTTACACAAAAAAAATCAGAAATGTATTTTTTGTTTTTTTTCGAGAAAATCGCATTTAAATTTTAAATTTCATAACAATTTTGTAATTTGCTTGTATTTTCTTGTGTCAACAGAGCGTATGACGAATATTTATGCAATTAATATTACTCATTCGCAACTTTAAAACAAAGAAATACAAGCAAATAAAAAAATTGTTATGAAATTTAAAGTTCAAATGCGATTTTCTCGAAAAAAAAGATGAACGTGTTTCTGATTTTTTTTGTGTGGATGGACAAACATCGAAACTTTTAAAAAAATAAATAAAAAAGAAAAAAAAAGTGGCCGGATTTTTGATAAATTGACTTTTTTAAAAAATGGAAAATTTCAGAACGGGTTCTGAAAATTTTCCAAAACAAAAAATTTTAATCGATAGCCCATACAAAACTATATAAGAACGTAAATTTTTGACATTGTGGTGCATTCCGTATTAATGTGATAAATATTTAATCAAGACAACTCGCCACAAATTTTACCATTTTTCCAATATTTGACCACGCCTCCTAAGCCCAGTTTTCGAAAATTTGAAAAACCAAAAACGCAATTTTCTTAGTTACATATAGGGCTATCCAAACAACCTATTCAGAAATTTACGGGACACATGTTTTTCTGTAGCGGGACATTTGGTGTGGAATGCCTCATATGCTGTGTATTTTTTTATGGAAAAAGTCTCAGATTCTAACATTTCTTTTTTTACAGAAAAATTCTAAAATTTTTCCTGAAGAAATTTTATTATTTTTCCTATTGAAAAATTTAATGATTCCGAGACTTGTTTCCTATTAAAAATTCAAAGATTCAAAATCATTTTTCCTATAGAAAAATTTTGAGATTCTGGGACATTTTTCATAGAGAAAAATTCTCACATAATTTCCATTTTTTCCTTTTTACCCATCTTCTTCTCAGATTGTTTCCAAAGAAGAATTACTAGATTTTTTCTAATAAAAAATTCTCAGATTTTTCCTGTAGTAAATTCTCAGATGTATCATATAGAAAAATTGTTAGATTTTTCTATTAAAATTTTTAGATTATTCCAATGGGAAAATTCTCAGATTTTTCTAAAAAATTCTAAGAAAAAAAAAAAAAAATCTTAAAGTTTTCGTATACAACAATTTGGTGGCCAGAGTTACAAGGTAACGGAACTGATAGTCTTTAACTTGGTAAAGTCCAGAACCAATCCTTGTTTTGTAACCAACTAAGAAGACTCACTACCTCCGACTCTCAGGGGCAGGTGGACACCGGGAAATGATTTTGTAACATCCGTTATGAAATTAGCAAATGTGAGCAATGTTTAATGTCGGACTGGAGACTAAAAGTTGGCAGCCCCAACACCAGCCTAGGATGCTGTTGGCCAATCACCTACTCATCTGAAATCCAATGATTACTGAAACCATATGGCCCTATGTTTAAACTAGGATTTTTAAAGGAAATTCCTAAATTTTTTGTCGAGAAAAATTCTCATACATTTTTAAAGAAAAATTTCCATATTCTGAAACTCTTTTTATATACACCTAGAAAAGTTTTACAGTAACTATTTACGGTTATTCAAATCAGTTTTTAGGTAAAGTTGTTTTAAATGTTTTATCGTTTGTTTTTCAAAAAAACTAAATTATTGAAAGATTTATACAGTTGTTAAATCAATAAACTACAAAAATTTACGGAAAAATTTTTTATCAGTTAAATTATTCGTAACTGATTATACCGTATAATTTTACAGAAGTACTGTTTTTGTAGTTTGTTATTCAAAAAATTTTATTTTTACTTCACAAAATAAAAAATTGTAAACAGTTAAAATAACTGAAATATCGTTTGTTTTTACGGAATGTCTAGTCATTTATTAACGTTTAAAAATAACTGAAAATGTATGTTGTTTCAAGTGAAATATAAGTAGTCCGTTTTTTAAAAGGAAAAACGATTGTTTTAAATGTTTTTTCAGTTTAATTTACTTGCAAAATATTTTGAGTGTAGAAAAATTTTAATATATTTTCTTTTTTTTCTTTGAAAAATTTTAAGATTCTTAGACATTTAACAGAAGACTTTCTATAAAAAAAATTCTCCTACAAAAAAATTTAAGAAAAGTTTGCAAATTATTCATATGGATTTTTTTAAATTTTTCCTAGAAAGAAAACATTTTTCCTTTAGAAAAATTTTAAGATTCTTAGAGGTTTTTCATAAAAAAAAAATTCTCAGATCATTTCATTTTCCTTTTCATTTTCTTTTTTCTCTAATTTCTTTTCCTTCCTTTCTTTTTCTTTTTATACCCTCCAACCACAGTATGGGGGTATACTCACTTTGTCATTCCGTTTGTAACGCATCGAAATATCGGTCGGGGACCCCATAAAGTTTATATATTATTGATCCATGATTGATTCTAAGACATTCTATGAATGTCTGTCTGTCCGTCCGTCCGTCTGTCTGTAGATAACACAATGCAGTCCAAAATAAAATAGCTCGACTCCTAAAGTTTGGCAAAAATACGTCTCATGTTCATAGGCAGGTTAAGTTCGCGAATGGGCAAAATCGTCCCAGGGGGAAAAAAGTTCCCCCTTGAAGAACTGAACCAATCTCTGAAAAAACTTTTTTTACTTGTTTTTTGTATTTTTGTTAAATAAATGAAACATTTGGTATATTTATCGCGATGGGAAGGTGCTCTTAATTACCCCCACTGACACCATCACCCCCCCCCCCCCCCCCCGACCCCCAAAAACGCCCCTGACAATTTTTTTTTTTTATTTTTTATACATTTTGGAGGGTATAAAAGATTCGGCACAGCCGAATTTAACACTTTCACTTGTTTTTTTTTTTTTTTTTTTTTTGAATTCTGTTTGGGGTGGGGGGGGGGTTTTATTTTTAAAAACTTTTGCCAGATGAAAATAGTTTCTTTCTTCTGGAAAAAAATTCAAATGAGATCCGAGTTTAGAACAACTGACGCTATTGGTATTTCCATGTATTTTGTGTAGCAAAAATGTCAATGCCAAATTCATGAGTTAGAAAGTGTTAAGTGCAATATTTACCAATGTTTTTGATTTTTGTAAACATCTCTGTGAATCGAAAGTCGACTCTTTTGCTTTCGATTTTTTTAACCTTTTCCACATTTTCGATTTCTTCGACTTTTTTGATAAATAAAATACAACCAAAAAAATAGCACCTAAATGCTTACAAAAAGTCAAAACTAAACTTTTATTTAAAAAAAAATCGACTTTTTAAAAGTTGGAAAAGGACGAAAAAAGTTAAAATGTCGAAGAAAGTCGAAAAAAGTCGAAAAGTCGGAAAAAGTAGAAAAGTCGAAAAAAGTCGAAAAGTCGGAAAAAGTCGAAAGTCGAAAAAAGTCGGAAAGTGGAAAAAAGACGACTTCTTAAAAAGTCGAAAGGTCGAAAAGTCGAAAAATCGACTTTTTAGAAATTGAAAAAAGTGGAAAAGTCGATAAGTCGACTTTTTGTTGCGACTATATAACCCTACGGTAAAGTTGAAACAACTTGTGTTAAAAGTAGCAAACATAATGACAAACTTATATACATATATCCTCCACACCTTGGAAAAAAAAAATGTTTTCTAGTGTAAAAGTTCTTTTAAAATTCATAAAATATGATATATAAAATATGATATTTAAAATATTCATTAAAAATCTTATTTTACCACATCTTCGTTTCATTTAAATATTTATACAACGTTTCATGATTAATTATATAATGTTTTATAATTATAAGAGAATCAGTCATTATTGTGCATTTGTTTTAATGAAACACCTTTAAGACAAGGTGGGTGGCAAATGGTGGCAAATTCACAAGTTTGCTGTGAATTCAATAAATAACTACTTCATTATTGGCATTAACTGGAAGACAGACACTTGAACAATTTAAACGATACAAGTGTTTGATGTTAAATCATTTCTATGGAAAACAATTTGTATTTGTCAATACCCAGCTTCTTCAACTAACTCCTACATTCACGCCGTGTGTAATGCAAGTTATCTAATTAAAAGTGTTAAAATGTAAAAAAAAAAAATTATAAAACAAAATAATAAATATCGACCATATAGCAATTATGATATAATTGTTGCAAAAAATACATAAAACAATGTAAATTGTGTCAAGTTTATATATATTTTTGCCGTTGTTATGAAATTAACTGAATTATATTAATTTAGGTTAAAGTGCAATAATATTAATAATAAGGAAAACATACTCTCTCTCTTTATTCCTTAGCTCTTGGCAGAGTATAGTGACATAATATTATATTTTGAGTAGGTTTATTCTAGCTCGAGGTCATTATTTTAATTACTAATTAAAACTATGATATTCTCATAGAATAATTTTCAAGAAAATTAATTTTCTGATTTAAATTTATTTGTGTTGGTCATTTTTGCAAGACTTAGTCGACAGTTTTAATTGGTAAAGACCTCGAGCTAGAATTAGAGATGGGCGCTGGTTACGTGAGGAGTGTGATTGATTTTCATTTCAATCACGTGATTGTGAGTAAGCGTGATTTGAAAAAAATTCTGAGTGAGTGAGTCATTTATTTTGTGCGTGATTTGATTTTTTGATTTACCCAAATTTTTTTATTTCTTCCCGTGTAAAAAAAATGATATGGTACCAGATCCAAATTTATGTGATGCCATATCTAATCATATCTGATAGTTTATATCTAAACAGATATGTTAGATCCGAGAAATGGGGACAAATCTCGGATCTAATTATATCTAATTGTATCAGAACTGATATAAGTCTATATCTCTTAATTTTGGATTTTTCGCAAAAATTTTTTTTAATTTATCCCCTAAAATTTTTTAAAATATTTTTGATACAATTTTATCAATGGATTTTATATAGCAAAAATGCAATTTGGAATAAAATAAAATTTTTAATTATTAGTTTTCAAATAATTTAAGCTTTTATTTTTCTAATTATTAATTTTTTACATAAAAAATATAAAATTCATTAAATAACAACTTACCCAGCAAAACTTTGGTAATGGGTAGTGATTATATAACACATTACCAGGTAATGTATATAACTTATTTGTAGCATTATTTTATGATGTCTTACCAAACATTTGTTCCACAACGTATTATTTTCAAGTGAAAAATAATGCATTACTAATAATTTGCTACGTAATGCATGATTATTGGAAAAAATGTATTTCATATTTATTATTTCTAAACATTAAATTATGGATGACTTATATTTGGTTACATTATGTATTATTTGAAAGTTTGAAATAATGCATTATTTATAATTGGATGCATAATGCATTACAATAACATAAAAAATAATCATTTTATAAAAAAATGCATAAGTTTAAACTAGAGATGGGCTCACGACAGGAAATTTCTAACGACACACACTCACGAGCATATTTTATCTACTTACACTCACTTACAATCACGTGAGTAAATTTAATACAAAATTACTTTTTCACTACTCGTAACACCTTATATATTATCTTCTGGTATGCTATATTATTTCATTTCTCGTAACCTTTAAAATATCATATATTTTACACCGTACTCGTATTCTTCGTTGTAAATTTATGATTTATTTTATACCTTACTGGTATTCTTTGTGATAATGTGGATGCATTACTTTGAGTCTCATCGCCTGTTAAAATCATCAATGCTGCAATGTATAAAATAAGAGATCCTATACCTTATTTTATACCTTATTTGGTAATGTAAGTTTTGCTGGGTAATTGTATGAATAATAAAATAGTAAACAATTAATTAAATACAGAAATTTAAGTGCTGATTTTAGATGCAGAACAATTTTGATTCAATGATAGAGAGTCTCTATTAGAGACAAAGCGAACAATTTCAAAAGAAAATCATACTCACTCAACAATAAGGAACATACAGTCGCTGAGCCGATTGAAACACCTAAGTGCATTTAAAAATTGTGCGAAGATACTTTAAAACAACAAAATTTTTCGTTATTTTTTTATATGTCAACCCAGCAAAACTTTGGTAATGGGTGGTGATTATATAACACATTACCAGGTAATGTATATATCTTATTTGTAGCATTATTTTATGATGTCTTACCAAACATTTGTTCCACAACGTATTATTTTAAAGTGAAAAATAATACATTACTAATAATTAGCTACGTAATGCATGATTATTGGAAAAAATGTATTTCATATTTATTATTTCTAAACATTAAATCATGGATGACTTATATTTGGTTACATTATGTATTATTTCAAAGTTTGAAATAATGCATTATTTATAATTGAATACATAATGCATTACAATAACATAAAAAATAAATATTTTATAAAAAAATGCATAAGTTTAAACTAGAGATGGATTCACGACAGAAATTTGTTAATGACACACACTCACCCAGGAGTATATTTTATCTCGCTTACAATCACGTGAGTAAATTTAATACAAAATTACTTTTTCACTACTCGTAACACCTTATATATTACGTTCTGGTATGCTATATTATATACCTTACTCGTAACCTATAAAATATCATATATTTTACACCTTACTCGTATTCTTTGTTATAAATTTATGACTTATTTTATACCTTACTGGTATTCTTTGTGATAATGTATATGCATTACTTTTAGTCTCATCGCCTGTTAAAATCATCAATGCTGCAATGTATAAAATAAGAGATCTTATACCTTATTTTATACCTTATATATGGTAAGGTAAGTTTTGCTGGGAAATTTATGAAACAATTGGAATATTATTTAAATATTTATGAAAGAAGTTCAACTTTTAAGTACCGTAAAAGAACAAAATTAAGCGGATTTGAATACCTCTTGAACATTTTTGAAAAACACATGGTGACTTTTGTCCGATCAGCAACGATATGTACAAATATGATGCTATTTAAAAAGGGCCTGCATAAAAAATTCCGTACTACATACCCAATCTTTATATTATGTTCGCAATGTCTTACATGTATTGAATTCAAAATTGTTTCATAAGGGAATCATCTGGAGTTTTGTATCTAAAATCATCGCTATTTTAATGGTTTTAATCGACAAAAAGATTATTAAGAATTACAGTTTAAAAATCTAAATAATTCAAATAAAATTTCACGATTCATGATTTTGATGTTTTAAAAAAGTAATTTGATCTTCCCACCACTTCAATTCGAAATTTCGGCTCAGATTTTGGTCAAAATGCAACTACAGCCACAAAATGAATTAATTAATAATTTATTGGGCTTATCAAAAAATAGTCGACAAAATAAAATTCAAAACAAAAACATTAATTAGTTTATTTTGAAAGAAATTTCAAAATTTTTTTGTTTTGTTTTGAAATGATTTTTTTTTTGAAATGGGAAATAACACGTTAACTACCCTTGACTACCCTTATCTCCTATTTCCCAGTATTAGTGATACGATTTGCTGGGTTTAAATAATTTTGTATGAAAAATTATTTGAATTTGACAATCGTTATCCCCCAATACTGGGAAATAGTAGATAAGGGTGGTCAAGGGTAGTTAACGTGTGAATCAAGCTTAAAGCTTGATTTACACGTTAACTACCCTTGACTACCCTTATCTACTATTTCCCAGTATTGGAGGATATCAATTGTCAAATTCAAATAATTTTTCATACAAAATTATTTAAACCCGGCAAACCGTATCACCAATACTGGGAAATAGTAGATAAGGGTGGTCAAGGGTAGTTAACGTGTAAACTGCCCTTAAAGCAAAACAAAAAATAAATATTTCGATAATTGCAAAAATCAATAAGAATTAAAACTTTAGGGGCTTTCATTATAACTTAAAAAAGTTTAATTCATGGTTTTTGCTTTTCATTTAAATACTCCCAGATATAACACCAGATCTGAAACTATCTTAATATAGATGCCAGATATTATAGAAGATATGACCACATATGTTACGAGATATCGTTATATATAGTATCAGATATAATATATCTCGTTATATATAATTTGATATGGCATCACATCAAACAAGATATAATTAGATCTTATTATATCTAATAATTTTTACACGGGTTGTAAAAAAATATTTTTTTGGAGTTTTTTTTTTTTGGTAAGAATATTGCGTGAGTAGATTTTGCGTGACTAACATGTGAGCGTGATTGAATCTGGCGTGAGCAATTTTTTTATTACTCACGTGAATAGTGAGTAAGCGTGATTAAAAAAAAAATGCGTGAGTGATTAGTGAGTGATTCGAATATTGTTTGCGTGAGCGTGAGTAAGTGTGAGTCAGAATCCACTCACGCGCCCATCTTTAGCTAGATAAAACCTACTCTCAAAATATTTTGTAGGCAAAAACAAATAAAAAACACATTTAAAACCAGTGAATGAGCAATTGAAAACCATCCCAGTAATTATTCATTTGTTTTAAAAAACATCAACATTTTTTTTTTACTGTTGTCAAAATTTTTTAAAATAAATAACATTAAAAAATTACGTTTTTTTCATTCTTTTTTACCAACAAATTCAAAAAAAAAAATAACTTACGAAAACATTAAAAAATTAATAATAATTCTGTTATTTTTACCAACAAATTCCAAAAAAATAACCTACGAAATCATTAATTTTTAATGTTTTTTTTTTACAATTTTTTACAATTTTCTATTGAAATATTTTTTTAAAAATTTTTAATAAAATTTTGGGGAATCGATCCCGCAATCAACTACATTCTGGCCAGACACTCTACCCATCGTGCCAAAGTCACTTGATACAAACATGTTTTCATAATTATATAAATAATTTTTTGATTTTTTTTTTTTCTACAAAAAAATAATTTGCTTGTGTAGGTTAAAACTAATGATATCTCATTAAAAAATACCAACAATTAAAAAAAATTACTTACACAAATCATTAAAAATTTAAAGAATAATCAGTAGTTTTTACTTACAAAACAAAAATAATTGTCTTTAAAAATTAAATGTTAATGAAAGTCTTTATTTTTTAGTGTGTTATTTTTAAAACAAAGAACAGAAGTAGTCATTAATAAAAACTGAACATCAAACAAATGTTTTTTCTTTTAAAAACGACTAAACGTAATTTTTTTTAAATAAACTACAAACAGTTAATTAATAATTTTTTAAGTGTACTCAAAATATTGAGGGATTATATTCAAAACTCTCTATCTTCCATTTTCACGAAATGACTTGTTGATGGTAGGGTGTTTGTATTTGCTAAATAATCTTGACAATGGAATCTGATAAATCCTAAAACACGTGTCTTGCAAAAGTGACCAACACAAATAATTTTGAAACAGAAAAATAATTTACTTGAACATTATTCTATGAGACTATCATAGTTTTAATTATGAAAAAAATAATGACCTCGAGCTAGATAAAACATACTTAAAATATTTTTTCGTGTCCTTATTTTTAAGACAAATATTGACCTAAAAGAAGGAAGACATGTCAATGGAGCTAAATCATTATAAATTTTCCTTGAATTTAGTTAATTTTCCTATTTCATAGTTCATTTTTTTCTGATTGTGAGTGAAAAAATACCGTTATGAAGGAAAGGTTAATAGGTTCCACAAAAATATTTGCTGTAATAGTTTCTACAAAATTAACTAAATTTTGAGAAAAAGAGGGAATGATTTGGCTCCAAAGATTTTTTTCTTGGTTTTAGTTCATTTTCCATTTTCATATTAGAAAATGGGAAAAATTATATTACACTTAAGTTCATTCACATTTTAGGACTAGATTGGGTCCAGACCCTGGACCCATGGGTTCGAGCCCCATGGCACTGTTAACTCGAGACCCCTTAGATCCATTATGGGTTCCCATAGATTTTGACCAAAAACTTTTGTCCGTTTCGCTCTTCCTTGCTTAGTTTTTGAGATACGGTAATAAGGGGCCTGATGGGGTCTTGAGAATCTTAAAAACTGGATAACTCAAAAACCATTAATCGGAGGGCTTTCGAGTATATGTTGGCAGTATTTACCGAGATATGTACTTATATAAAATCTCGGGAATTTCAAATTTTGATCCGAAATTAGGGTCTTGAGACACCAACAGATATGCAGAGCTAGGCATATTTTACTTTAGTCTTTTTTTTGAAAATCTCATCCTTTTCGCTCTATCTCGCTTAGTTTTCGAGATATCGCCATTTTGAATTTTTAACTAAATTCTAAGAAGTTATTTACTAAATTCTCAGAACTTATTAACTAAATTCTAAGAAGTACACTTCCTCAATTCAAAGAAGAGAAATATGATGATGTTTTCTTTAGTAAATTTTAACTAAACTTGAACTAAATTGTTTTTTTTTTTAAATATATCTTAAAAATAATTTTTATACCCTCCAACCACAGTATGGGGGTATACTCACTTTGTCATTCCGTTTGTAACGCATCGAAATATCGGTCGGGGACCCCATAAAGTATATATATTACTAGCTAACTCGCCCGGTACTTCGTTACCGGTTAGCTGTAAAATAAAAAAAAAACAACTTTATTACTTCAAATTCTTATTAATTTTTAATTAAACATAAAAAAAATTGTTAGTTTCGACCTATAAAATATTATATTTTGTGTAGATTTAAAGTAGCTACACATTTTATTTTGGCGAAACGATCTCATAGTTCAAACTTTAAGTTTCAAGGAACATTAGTGCATAAGGAACAATATGTACCAAATTGAAGCGAAAATTCAAAAATTTATTTTCCCAGAATGTAATTTCCGCGAGTGGATCGTAAAGTACCAATTTTAAGTATCTCTACTTTCTCCCTTTTTCCCCATTAGAAGCAGAATTTTCATAGAAGTACTTATTTTAGAATGTTATTTCCGCGAAAGGATCGTACAGTCCAAATTTCAAGTATCTAGGACCATTAATTCAGCAGATACAAAATTGCCCTACTTTCCCCATTTTCCCCCTTAAAAGCAGAATTTTCTAAAAAAGTTCTTCTTCCAGAATGTTATTTCCGCGAGAGGATCGTACAGTCCAAACTTCAAGTATCTAGGACCATTAGTTCAGCAGATACAAAACAGTTCAAAATTGAAGTATCTAGGACCATAAGTTCAGCAGATACAAAATTGCCCTACTTTCCCCCTTTTCCACCCATAAAACAAAATTTTCAAAAAAGTACTTCTTTCAGAATGTTTTACGATCCTCTCGCGGAAAAAACATTCTGAAAGAAGTACTTTTTTGAAAATTTTGTTTTATGGGTGGAAAAGGGGGAAAGTTTTAGTTCAGAAGATACAAAATTGCCCCATTTTCCCCCTTCTACTTTTTTCAAGATGTTTTTTTTTTGCGAGATGATCCTAGAGTTCAAATTTCAAGTTTCTGGAACCATTTGTTTAAAAGATAAATAATGTACCGATTTTCCCTATTTCCCCCCCTTTCCCACGGTGGAGGAGGAATTTTTCAACAGTATTTTTTTCGGAATGTTGTTTCCGCGAGAGGATCCTAAAGACCAAACTTCACGTTTCTGGGACCATTTGTTCAGAAGATAAAAAATTTACCGATTTTCCCTATTTTCCCCTTTTCCCACCCTTGGAGGCGGAATTTTCAAAAAATTTTGTTTTCCGCATGTTAATTCCGCGAGAGGATCCTAGAGTCCAAATTTCAAGTTTCTGGGACCATTTCTCCAGAAGATAAAAAATGTACCAATTTGCTCTATTTTCCCCACCTTGGAGGCGGAATTTTCAAAAAAATATTTTTTTAGTTTTTTTTTCGCGAGAGGATCAGAGAGTCCATATTTCAAGTTTCTAAAACTATTAGTTCAAAAGATACAAAATCCCCCAAAGGGCCCTACTTTCCCCTTTTTTCCCCTTAGAAGTGGAATTTTTAAAAAATTTCTTTAAGTATGTTATTTTCGCGAAAGGATCGTTCAGTTCAAATTTCAAGAATCTAACACCATTAGTTCAGCAGATTCAAAATTGCCCTTCTTTCCCCCTTTTTCCACCATAATTTTAAAAAGTACTTTCTGAAGAATGTTATTTCCGCGAGAGGATCGTTCAGCCAAATTTCAAGTATCTAGAACCATTAGTTCAGCAGATACAAAATTGCCCTACCTTCCCCGTTTTCCCCATTGAAATCGGAATTTTCAAAAAAAGTACTTCTTTCAGAATGTTAATTCCAAGAGAGAGGATCGTGCAGTCTAAATTTCAAGTATCTAGGACCATTAGTTGAGCAGATACAAAATTGCCCTACTTTCCGCCTTTCCCCCTTAGAAGCGGAACTTTCCACAAAAAGTACTTATTTTAGAATGTTGTTTCCGCAAGAGGATCGTACAGTTCAAATTTCAAGTATCTAGGATCATTAGTTCAGCAGATACAGAATTGGCCTACTTTCCTCCTTTTCCCCCTTTAGAAGGAGAACTTTCAAAAATGTACTTCTTCTAGAATGTTCTTTCAGCGAGAGGATTGTACAGTCCAAACTTCAAGTATGTAGGACTATTAGTTCAGCAGATTCAAAATTGCCCTACTTTCTCCCTTTCCCCCCCGTAGAAGCAGAATTTAAAAAAAAGTACTTCTTTTAGAATGTTATTATAAATTTAAAGTATCGTAGTTCAGCAGATACAAAATTGCCCTACCTTCCCCTTTTCCCCCATTAAAAGTAGAGTTTTCAAAAAAGTACTTCCTTGAGAATGTTATTTCCGCGAGAGGATCGTACAGTCCAAATTTCAAGTATATGGGACCATTATTTCAGCAGATACAAAATTGCCCTACTTTTCCCCTTTTTCCCACTCAAAATCGGAATATTTAAAAAAGTACTTCTTTCAGAATGTTATTTTCGCGAAAAGATCGTACAGTCCAAATTTAAAAGTCTCCCGGACCATTAGTTCAGCAGATACAAAATTGCCTACTTTCCCCCTTTTCCCTCTTAGATTCGGAATTTTCCAAAAAGTCCTCCAATCGAATTTTATTTCCGCTAGAGGATCGTGCAGTCCAATTTTCAAGTATCTAGGACTATTTGTTCAGCAGATACAAAATTGGCCTACTTTCCTCTTTTTCCCCCTTAAAAGAAGAATTTTTAAAAAAGTATTTCTTTCCGAATGTTATTTCCGCGGCAGAATCGTACAGTCCAATTTTCAAGTATCTAGGACCATTAGTTCAGCAGATTCAAAATTGCTCTATTTTCCCCTCTTTTCCCCCTTAAAAGAGGAATTTTTAAAAAAACTATTCCTTTCCGAATGTTATTTCCGCGGGAGGATCGTACTGTCCAATTTCAAGTATCTAGGACCATTACTTTATCATATACAAAATTGCACTACTTTCCCCCTTTCTCCCGCTTAAAAGCGAAATTGTCAAAAAAATTATATCTTTTAGAATGTTATTGCCACGATATGATCCCATATTCCAAATGTCATGTTTCTAAGACCATTAGTTTAAAGTTTAGCAAATTGCCCTATTTCCCCCCCCCCCCTTTTGGGCCTCCTTAAAACCAAAATTCTCAAAAAAGTATATTTTTCAAAAAATAATTTCCGCGAGAGCATCCAGATTCAAAATTTCAAGTTTGATCAGAAGATACAAAATTTCCCTATTAAACCCCTTCTACCCCCCACCCCCACCCTTATAAAAGGATTTTTTAAAATATTACTCTTTACAAAAGGTTTTTTCCGCGAGAGGATCATAGAGTTAAAATTTCAAGTTTCTGTGACCATTCGTGTAGCAGATACGAAATTGCCCTTCTTTCCCCATTTTTCCCCATTTAAAAACGAATTTTCAAAAAAGTACTTCTTTTAGAATGTTACTTTCGGGATAGGATTGTACAGTTCAAATTTTAAGTATAAAGGACCATTAGTTCAGCAGATACAAAATTGCCCTACTTTCCCCCTTTTTTGCCGTAGAAGCGGAATTTTTAAAAAAGTTTTTCTTTAACAATGTTAGTTCAGCAGATACAAAATTGCCCTAATTTCCCCCTTTTTCCCCGTAGAATTGTAATTTTTAAAAAAGTTTTTCTTTAACAATGTTATTTCCGCGAGAGGATCGTTCAGTTGAAATTTCATGTATTTAGGACCATGAGTTCAGTAGATTCAAAATTACCCCACTCACCCCCTTTTTCCACTGGAATTTTCAAAAAGTACTTCCTTTAGAATATTATTTCCGCGAGAGGATTGTACAGCTCAAATTTCAAGTATATAGGACCATTAGTTCAGCAGATACAGAATTGCCCTACTTTCCCCCTTTTTCCCCGTAGAAGCGGAATTTTTGAAAAAGTTCTTCTTTCAGAATGTTATTTTCGCAAAAGGATCGTACAGTTCAAATTTCAAGTATTAAGGACCATTAGCTCAGCAGATTCAAAATTGCCCTACTTTTCCCATTTTCCCCCAGAATTTTGAAAGAGTACTTTGTTCACTCCAAATTTCAAGTATCTAGGACAATATTTTCAGCAGATACAAAATTGCCCTACCTTCCCCTTTTTCCTCCTTTAAACCGGAATTTTCAAAAAGTACTTCTTTCAGAAAGTTATTTCCGCGAGAGGATCGTACAGTCCAAATTTCAAGGATCTACGACCATTAGTTCAGCAGACACAAAATTACCTACTTTCCCCCTTTTTCCCCCTTAGAAGCGAAATTTTCAAAATAGAACTTTCTTCACAATGTTATTTCCGCGAAGGATCCCATAGTCAAAATTTTTAAGTTTCTGGGAAAATTAGTTCAGAACATACAAAGTGTACCAAATTGTCCTATTATCCCCCTTTTTACCACCCTAGAAGCGGAATTGAAAAAAAAAAACTTTGTTTTGGAATGTTTTTTCCGCGAGAGGATCTTATAGTCCAAACTTTAAGTTTCTAGGACCATTAGGTCAGAAAAAAGAATATGTACCAAATTGCCCAATTTTCCCCCTTTTCCCCTTCTTAGAAGTGCCTTTTTAAAAAAGTACTTTCTTCAGAATATTATTTCCGCGAGTGGATCCTATAGTCCAAATTTCAGGTTTCTGGGGCCATTAGTTCACAATATAGAAAATGTTCAAAATCGTCCCCCAAATTTGAATGAAAAATTTTCAAAAAATACTTTCTTCAGAACATAATTTCCGCTAGAGGATCATATAGTCCAAATTTTTAAGTTTCTTGGACTATTAGTTCAGAAGATACAAAATGCACCAAATTATCCTACTTTCCCCCTTTCAACCCCCTAGAATCAGAATTAAAAAAAAACTTTGTTTCAGAATGTTTTTTCCGTTAGAGGATCTTACAGTCCAAACTTTAAGTTTCTAGGACCATTAGGTCAAAAGATAGAATATGTACCAAATTGCCCTTTTTCCCCATTTCCCTTTCTTATTTTTTTTTTAAAATACTTTCTTTAGAGTATTATTTCCGCGAGAGGATCCTATAGTCCAAATTTTAGGTTACTGGGGCCATTAGTTCAGAAGATTTAAATGTTCAAAATTGTCCTATTTCCCCCTAAATTTAAGTGATTAAATCAATAAATTCACAAAAATAAAAAATTAAATGAGAAAAAAATTGAGTAAAAAATTAAGCGAAAAAAATTTTGAGTAAAAAAAATTTGGGTGAAAACACCTTCTAAGTAAAAAATTTAAGTAAAAAAAATGAGTAAAAAAACTGAAGAATAAAATACAATTGAGTGAAAAAAATTTTTAGTAAAAAGAAAATTTAGTGAAAAAAAATTTTGAGTAAAAAAAAAATTTTTGAGTGAAAAAAATTTTGAGTGAAAAAAAATTTTGAGTGAAAAAAAATTTTGAGTGAAAAAAAATTTTGAGTGAAAAAAAATTTGTGAAAAAAAAAATTTTGAGTGAAAAAAAATTTTGAGTAAAAAAAAATTTTGAGTGAAAAAAAAATTTTGTAAAAAAAATTTTGTAAAAAAAAAATTTGTAAAAAAAAAATTTGAGTGAAAAAAAATTTTGAGTGAAAAAAATTTTTGAGTGAAAAAATTTTAGTAAAAAAAAATTTTTTCCCCGAGAGTATACTGTAGTCCAAATTTCTAGTTTCTAGGACCATTAGTTCAAAATTCATTAAATTGCCCTATTTCCCCCCTTTTTGTCCCCCTTAAAACCGGAATTTTCAAAAAAGTACTTTTTTCAGAATGTTATTTCCGCGAAAGTATCCTACATTCAAAATTTCAAGATTGTAGCACCATTAGTTCAGAAGATACAAAATGTACCAACTTGCCCTATTTTCCCCCTCCCCCTCCCTTAGAAACGGAATTTTCAAAATATTACTTTTTCCAAAATGTTATTTCCGCGAGAGGGTCCTAGACTTCAAATTTCAAGTTTCTGGGACCATTTGTTTAGAATATAAAAAATGTACCAATTTGCCCTATTTTCCCCTTTTTCCCCCCTTGGAGGCGGAATTTTCCAAAAATATTTTTTTCGAAATTTTATTTCCGCGAGAGGATCCTAGAGTTCAAATTTGAAGTTTCTAGGACTATTAGTTCAAAAGATACAAAATCCCCCAAAGGGCCCTATTTTCCCCCTTTTGCCCCCCTTAAAATCGGAATTTCCAAAAATCCCTTCTTAGTGGGTGGTTTTGTCGGGAGCCGAACCTACATTCCAAATTTCAAGTCTCTAGCTTCAGCGGTTTGGGCTGGGCGATGATTATTGCCAATCAGTCAGTCAGTCAGTCAGTCAGTCACCACACTCTTTTATATATATAGATTGATGATCTATGATTGATTTTAAGACATTCCGTGAATGTCCGTCTGTCCGTCCCACAGTGGTTCCAAGTCCAAATCTAGCTGGACAAAATTATTTTATCACCGTTTTATATGTTTTTGTGCTCGCTGAGTTCAAAAAACATGTTTAAATTTTTCCAAGTCGATTACACTAATCGACAACTTTTTATTTTTTTTCTAATTTCAGTAATTCATTGATGACAAAACTGGTTTATATGCAGAACAGAAATATGAAATGCAAAAACTTAATTTTTGAAAGTTTTGTAATCTCTAAAAAAAAAAATTTTTTTTGTCGAGAAGTGTAATTGAAAAAAACAAATGAGAGTGTTAAAATTGGCTATGCCGAATCTTTTATACCCTCTAAAATGTAAAAAAAGATAAAAAAACCAGTGAGAGTGTTACATTTGGCTGTGCCGAATCTTTTATACCCTCCAAAATGTAAAAAAAAACAATATAAAAAAAATCCAGGGGCGTCTTTTTTTTGGGGGGGTGGGAGACGTTAGGGTGCACCTTCCCCTTGCGATTTCGAACTTCATCTGATAGAAGAATGTTGCATTTGCTTAGCAAAAGTACAAAAAACCCTGAAAAAAAATCCGATTTTTCTTAGGTTGGTTTAGTTCTCCAATGGGGAACTTTTTTCCCCTTGGTCCGATTTTATCCATTTCCGAACTTAACCTGCCTAGGAATATAAGACATATTCGTGCCAAACTTCGGAAGTCTAGCTTTTTTATCTTGGACTGTATCGTGTCCTCTACAGACGGACAGACGGACGGGCATTTTTGAATTTAGTCGAAGTTTGTAATTGGCCGCGGTTTAATAGGGAACATCACATTTAATGCTTTATTTAAGCTAAGCATAATTATAATACTTAAAAGTTATCAAAAACTTTCAAAAAATCGATACTTTATTTAGAAAAAAAATTTTAGGCGAAAATCTATTTTCATAAAAACTGTGATTAATTTTAAACCTGCAAAAACCTGCAAGAAATGTCTGCATGACAACGTTCAGTAATAAATTACCTATAAGCTGTATGTAGTAACTCGACATGATATGCCTGGATTCAGTTTTGGCAAGCTGCGGAAGTTTCATAAGTCCTCAAAAATATTGTTATTATTGACCATACTTCAAAGAACAAAAAATGTAAGAAGAAGATCGATAATAAATTTCTTATTAATGTCCAGAATAAGTATAAATCTGTAGCTTTCTTGTACATAAACCGTTTTGAAACCATTGATGTAACATGGATAATATGATGTTATTAGTTGAACACTTATATATATATATATATTTTTTTAAATATTGAATACCAAAAATGTTATTTCATTCGCATATTTAACAAAGTTAAAGACCTAATTCCAAAAAATGGTTATTAGTTTGATCAGAACACACCCTTAGCTTGCCCCTAGCACTATTAATTCCCAATTTTAAGGACACTAATTTTTGGACTTTTGTCCAGCTAGATTTTGATTTGGAACCAATGTGCGTCCGTCCGTCCGTCCGTCTGTCTGTAGATAACACAATGCAGTCCAAAATAAAACAGCTAGACTCCTGAAGTTTGGCACAAATATGTTTCATGTTCATAGGCAGGTTAAGTTCGTGAATGGGCAAAATCGGGCCAGGGGGAACCAACATCTGTAAAACTACACTTTTTGTACATGTTTTTTTGTATTTCTGTTAAATAAATGAAACATTTGGTATATTTATCGCGATCGGAAGGTACTCTCAAAGTCCCCCACTGACCCCCTTCACCCCCCCACAAAAAAAAAGCCCCTGACAATTTTTTTTTTTATTTTTTTTACATTTTGGAGGGTATAAAAGATTCGGCACAGCCGAATTTAACACTCTCACTTGTTTTTCTTAATATTAAAAAAATCCATTTAAAGAAAACTATGAACTTATTATAAGTAAATGAACTAAATTTTTTTCCTCATAGTTAAGCAAATTTCTGATTTTTAGTTAAATTTAACTAAATTTTAGGAAAATTCATGATAAATTTCAAAGACATTTTTTCCTTAATTTTAGTTATGTCTTTTTTTTTTAGTGTAATAACTATAGTGCAAAAAGTATTAATAATGGATTAGTAAACACTGATCGCGAGGGGAATCCCCAACGATTCCACCAACCCCCCCAAAAAAAAAAAAAGACGCCCCTGTAATTTTTTTTTTTTAATTTTTTAACTTGTTGGGGATTATAAAAGATTCGGCACAGCCGATTTTGACACTTTTACTTGTCGAAAGTGCAATTTTTTGCAACAAAAACATTGTAAATGTAAATTTACAGTTTTATTGATTTTTTTCCGAGGAATAATTTTTGTCTTAAGTAATTTTTTCATATCATCTAACGTTTTCCAGATAAGTTAAAAATTCCAAATTTTTAAAGTTTGACCGCGATTTTTTCAAAAACGGGTGTTTTTATATTTGTCGAAATTTAGTAGGGAGGCAGCCCAGATTCATAATCAAGAAATAAATTTACAGTGTTCGCAATATGAGGTTAAAGTTGATTCGACCGAGGCGTGTATAGTCTGATGAGCACTTTATTTTGAGTTACTATCATTAAGTATTTGATTAAATAAATTTTAACAATTGCACTTAAATTCCTCAATACACCAAAAAAATAAAAAACTTCAAACATTTTTTTTTTATATTTCCAAAGATGAAAAAAATGTCCTTAAACATGTTTTAATGTTGACAAAGAATTAAATTAATAACGACACTTGAAATCAAATCAAATAAAAACTAAAATAAGTAAAGTCCCTTAAAAAAAAATTGTTTAATGCTGACTCCAACCAGACAGTCAGAGTGACGTAAATTGAATGAATGAATGCGGAGATTAATATTTGATTGATAGACTATGAAGTCAACTGGTGCGATTATGCCGGTACCAAATTGAAATGTTTTTGGTATTGTGAACGTAACTGTCAATTGTTGTATTCTTTGTATCGGCTTCAGAGGATGGGGGTCAATTTTGAGATTTTAATGTATTTGAAGTAGCAAATAAACGCCAACAAACTAACAATAGAGGAAAAAAATTTTAATTGTTTAATTTAAACCAGAGTAACTTTGTAAATATAAAGAGAACAATAATTTGTTTAAAAAGTTAATGTTTTTCGTGTTTTAGATGTTTGTTTACGTATTTTTTTTCATTTCGAATCATTATTTGACTTTAAACGAAAATGACATTTTAGCACTTGAACGAAGGTTGAGTTAATGGATGAAGATGTGTTGATGTATTATGGGGGACTCCATACTAAAAAAAACTTACTAAAAAAATGGGGAAATTAACAACATTTAAGGATTCTGAGACATTTCAGATTCTGAGACATTTTTTCTATAGAAAAAGTCTTAAATTCTGAGACATTCTGAAACATTTTTGTATTGAAAAGGTGTCAGCTTCTGAAACATTTTCGTACAGAAAAAGTCTCAGATTCTGAGTCTCAGATTCTGAAAAATTTTTCGTATAGAAAAAGTCTCAGATTCTGAGACATTTTTCGTACAGTAGAAGTCTCAGATTCCGCGACATTTTTCGTATAGAACAAATCTCAGATTCTGAGACATTTTCCCTAAAGAAAAACTCTCTGATTCTGAAAATTTTTTAATTTTTTTTGTTATAATTTGATTTTATTTAATTTATTCAATTTTATTTATTTTTATTTACTAAAATCCGTTTTGTTAATTGTTTACTTTAACCCTCACAAGCAGGGTTGGCAACCGATATCCACCTAGAATAACGGTATTTGGCTATTGCACCGCAACCAATAATGATATGGACATTTTCAAAAGCGATTATGAAAGCTGATGAAATTTCTAATATTTTAAATGTGTCACTGAAAATTATAAAAAAAATAAAAAAAAAATTTTTGATTTTTTTTCTTAAAAATCTAAAATTTTTTGACTTTTTCCTCAAATTGGGCCCTTTTTTTTTTTTTTGATTCAAAAGAAAGCTTAGGTCTTTTCCTTTAAGAGCTATGGGGTCGCTTAGTGGGATGCGAGTGGGATATCTATGAAAAAATTATTTCTTTAACTTTGGAACACAAAAAACGGTTCTTCAATTTGCACTATTAGGCGTGGGATAGCTAACCAGTTTTCGATTTCGATCCGTGATACCCTCTAATTTTTATAGGTTCGAAAAAGAAAGCACGAGCCAAAAAATAAGGGCGGTGGGGTGGGGCCATATGGCCCCTCATCGGGGTCAAAGTTGGGCGTAAAGAGGTAAAATCCTCAAAAAGCCCCAAAACTCACCTAGAAACGCCCCTGGAGGGGTGCAATGTGAGACCGACCTCCAATAATTTTCTGCCCCCAACATTTTTTTTGAACATACCTTACCCCTATCTCCACTTCCTATGGGGGCTCCCATACAAACCATTTTTAAAAAATTTGATCCTACCATTCTAACTTACCCTAAAGTGCCCCTAGCGGGGCCAAATGTATGACCGACCTCCATTATTTTATAATTTCCAACATTTTTTGCAAACATACCTACAATGTATCTTTAACCCTTAAGGTGGTCCCCATACATTTCTTTTATTTTTTATAAATTTGTTTTATTAAACCAGCTCCTACCGCCCCTACCGTGCCTCCTAGAGAGGCAAAAATTACGACCAACCCCCATTATTTTTTAGTTACCAACATTTTGTCCGAACATCATAATACCCTATCTCCACTCCCTAAGGGTCTCCCATACATTATAAAAACATGTATTTTTAAAAACTAATAAAAAAATAAAAAATAAATGTATGGGGACCCCCTTAAGAGTTTAAAATAAAGGGTAGGTATATTCTGAGAAAATGTTGGAGTTGAAAAAATATTGGGGGTCGGTCATACATTTTACTTCTCTAGGGGCACCCTATGGACAGTTAGAGCGGTAGGAGCAAATTTTATAAAAATGTCATTTTGTATGGGAGCCCCCTTAGGAAGTGGAGATAGGGGTAAGGTATGTTCAAGAAAAATGTTGGGGGCAGAAAATTATTGGAGGTCGGTCTCATATTGCACCCCTCTTGGGGCGTTTCTAGGGGAGTTTTGGGGCTTTTTGAGGATTTTTATCTCTTTACGCCCAACTTTGACCCCAATGAGGGGCCATATGGCCCCTCCCCACCCCCCCCCCCCCCCCCATTTTTTGGCTCTTGCTTTCTTTTTCGAACCTAAAAAAATTAGAGGGTATCGCGGATCGAAATCGAAAACTGGTTAACTATCTCACGCCTAATGGTGCAAATTAAAGAACGGTTTTTTGTGTTCCAAAGTTAAAAAAAAAAATTGTTCATAGATATCCCACTCGCATCCCACTAAGCGACCCCACAGCTCTTAAAGGAAATCACCTAAGCTTTCTTTTGAATCAAAAAAAAAAAAAAAAAAAAGGGCCCAATTTGAGGAAAAAGTCAAAAAAGTTTTGGATTTTTAAAAGAAAAATAAAATTTTTTTTTTTTATTTTCTTTATATTTTTTTTTCGAAAGACTGAAGAAATAGCTATCTAAACTCTTTGGGACACATTTTGCTAAAAACAATAGGTAAGAAGTTACATGGATGAGAATCAACACCTCTTTGGCCAAAATGTCAAATTTTGACCCCCTCTAACTCAGAGAGTTCTTGACCGATCTCGTTGAAAAATTGTGTCTGAACTACTATCCAATAGGACTAACCTTGGTGCAAATTTCATCCCGATAGGAAGACATCGGTTTCAAAAGTTGTGTCAGTTGACACGAAAACCCCCATATATTTATT